>JAAGNO010002045.1:22706-90954 GCA_033439905.1 Ceryle rudis
CAAACGACTTTCTGACCCGTCAAGGGAGGAAACCGGGCGTGCATTGGGCAAGCCCTGTGTAAAAATCTGGGACATTATGGGTGCAGGGAAGCACTTCCCCACCGATGACATTGCTGGACTGTGGTGGTATCTATTCTATCATTTGCTGTCCTCTCTGTATTTCTGCTTTCTCCTTTCCTTTCTGTCTCTGTTTTTTTCCCTGTCCTATCCACTCTAGGGACTTTGTTGTGTTACTCTAATAAAAGTTTGTTGTGCACTTGACATCTGACCTCATTCGTGTCTTAATTTCACCATTCAGGATCACCTTTGAACCTTATCACAGGTCCTGCTGAACAACAAAGGGGTGCAGCTGCTGCGAAGCTTATACCATGGGAGGGAAGGCAAAATCCAGCCACACCTAGCCTCCCACTGTGGTGAGGAGTGTTAGAAAGCAAGGGGGTTCTGCCCGATCTCTTGTAAGACCGCACACCAGCCTTGGTGTCTATTTGTGCACCTGATAGCGTGTTATCTTTGTTTTGTCCTGGCAAGATCATAAAAAATGGCCACCTATCCGAATACTGGATCGTGACAGCACTTTAAAGGACCTTTAGTAACTATGAATAGGAGCAGAGTAAAACCCAGCTAGAAAGCCTGAGTTCTGTCTGTCTGAAGGTGCTGGGCATTTTAAAGACAAATTCTGAAGGAGAGAATGCCATGTCCTCTTACAGAGTTCACCACCCCTCGCTTTTGTATGTACTCTATAACCAAACATTCCTGGAAATCCTAATAATGTGGGGGAATACCCTTTGGAGAAAGTCCTGAGTACAGTGAGTGCTTCTGCAAACTGTCACCCTGGGAGGTGCTCATGAAACACTGAGATGCCTATGAACTTGTAATGTCAGTTGCCTTACCTCCTCCAGCAGTACTAGCCTTCAAAGGAATGACTGACACAAAAGTGTAGTTCTGAGAGATGTACTTAGTCTCACAGTTTGCACTTCCTACTCTGATTGCCACCATCAAATGAGCTTCTTGGTCCTGAAGAATTTGCATTTGTGTAACCTAAGTAGTGCACACCGGATGATGTGCTCTGCCCCTGGTAGGTAAGAGCAGAACAACTCCACTGTCCTCTTGGCCTTAAATATGTATCCTTCTGGGGTTCCACAGTTTCTTTTAGGTATTGATAAATAATTCAGCTGGACTGAGCTCTCCTGCAGAAATTTGGGAAACTGTATGGCCCCTTCAAGGGTGACTGTCTAATTTTAAATTCCCCAGTCTTACCAGAAGTCCAAGAGTACAGGTAAATATTTTTTAACAGAGAAGGGGTCTGCAATTCTGATCAAATAGCAAGCAAACAGTGCAAAGCAAGAACATTCTGTTTTTCACATAGCTTAGAGAGTAACCCCTCCACTTTCTGCTGGGAACCTCCCTCATGGACTAGCCACTTGGTCACATCATGTCCCACATGCACAAAACCTAACTTGCAGTCCTGATAGAGGAGGAGAAACACACCCAGCATTTCTTTACCAGCCTATGTCCAATCCCAAATTAATCCTGCCTGGACAACCTGCCAACTAATCAGGTTTACTGACTCTGCTTGAACAAAACCTCAAGTAGATGAGGAGATGAGTATCCACTTCATTAATCCTCTGCTTTATCTCACTGTGCACGGTCCTTATAAGCGAGAAGGGTCAGGCACACTTTGAAGACATTAAGCTACAAGCCGTTTGCAAACAATTTTTCTCTCTTCCTCCAAATAGACAAGTGCTCACTGCTGCTCAGCATCCAAATTCAGGATAATTATAGTGACCTCCCAGCTGTCACCAACAGAAGTGCGGGAAGGCAGATTATGCACATGAAGCTCTCTACAGCTAAAGCCACCATATGCTCAGGTTTCACTGGATGCATTTCACAAAGCCAACTTTCTCCAGGCTGAAAAAAAGACTTTGGCCATTTGTCCTGAACTTGTGTGTGTCTGGAACCTAGCCCAAGCTGGCTGATGCTTGGACTGGAGCCACAAAGAACATCCAGATCTTCTGCCTGGTGGCTTCAGATATGCCACAATCACTGTGTTTGTGCTGCCCATCTGCTGGGGCACAGCCTGAGGGGCCTTTAAAGTCCAGAAAGAGAAAGAGGCTCAACCTTAGTGCTGGCAGCTTTTATCAAGAGAGGGAACTGTGAGCTCTTTCCTGCCTGCAGCTCCTGTGGGCAACTCCCAGCACAGGCAGAAGGTGTTTGAGGCAGGAGGTGAGAGCCTGAGCTCTGTGGCAGGAGACTGCTTCTCCAGACAGGAGTTGATGTCCTGCATCATTTCTGCAAGCTGTGCTTGTGGCAAGGCAGCCCTGCCTGCACAGCTTCCCTGCACAGAAAGCCCCGCACTGGCAACCATGAAGATCTCATGAACCACAGGTTATCACAGCATTAGCTAAGTCTTTATTAGAAAGACAGGTTGCTTGTAGCTCAGCTACAGATCCAAGGTTTTTGACAGTAACTCTTGGGATTTAAAAGGCAAACTGCATTCTTCCAGTTCCAGAGATTCACAGAAGATGTCCTACAGACATTACTGTAAAATGAGATTGCTTCTCCTTGTCACATCTCTATTGAAAGATTCAGGTTGGTGAGCCTCAGCCAGCTTAATTCATCAGGAACTCAGTGAATGCTGAGTCTGGGAGTCTGGAGAAATGTTTGTTTAAGCTTAAAAAAAAAAAAAAAAAAGAACCCTTTGCCAAGGAAATTGAGAAGAAAACAAACAATTAGAACATGCAGGGCTTGACTTTTTCCCTCCAGTGAAACAGCACAGACATTTTAATAATTAAGCAGTTTCCTAATGTTTGTAGAGGGAAATGAAAGTTTATTGCTTTTGCTTTTGCTGTTTCTATAAAGGCATAGGGCAAAGTGTGGGGGATTGCAGACTAGAAGACTTTGGGAAGGGAAGAAAAAAAAGTGATGATGCTATAGGGGTGAAAGAATAAATCTCTAAGTCCCTAGGTAATATTTGCAGTACTGCAGTGGGAGCTTGATTAAGGAAAGAATGAGTCAGGGTTTGGGGCCTCATTTGGTAAACAAGTATTTTTTCATACAAGGAGCTTGAGTGAGTATGTATTGGACTATGGTTTAAGAGAAAGTCTTCAAGCCTGACCCAGTGAAAGCTGGGTTGTGCAATTCTGACTCGTATTTTAGGATCGCTCATGCTCTACTTTAAACCAATAGGATTTTTTTTACTGATGTGAATGGTAACAAGATTAAGCCTTTGCTCCATTGTGATTCCCTTGAATAATGTGGGAATAGGGTAAAGTTAGCTGATGCTTATTAGAAGTATCAAAATTTTTCCTCCAAAAGCAAGCAGTGACATCTTCCTCCTTCCTTAGAGTAAGTATAGGAGCTGGGAGTAGCATTTATTTAATTTCTTTAGACAGATGCACACTTGAATTAAGCTCCCTCAAAGTTATAAGGATTATGCTGCCTTTGTAGCTATGCAAGAGAATGGTAACGTTGATTCAAGACATACAGAGCTAAGAGATTTAAACTCTGCCAGTTCCTACAAAGTTTTGAAATTGATACGATATGTATAGAACACATTTTTCCTTGGATGCTGCAGACAGATCTCAGAGATGTGTTGGTGCGGGTTCTGTAAATGAAGGAGTGACTATAAGATTACAGACAGCTGGTTTGTACTTGCATCATTTGGGAACAAAGAGGGAAAAAGAAATCCAAAGCTTGAGCAACAGACAGTATGAAAAGAAAGAAAAACCCAGAGCCAGCAGTAACAGCTATACAGCAAATGCAAGAGCCTGGTCCTACCCCTTAGTGGGAGTACCACACGGCTCAACATCAAGTGGACTGAAGTAAGACATGGCATGGGTGGGGAAGAGGAAGGAATTAAAATCAGCCAGATCCCAAGAAAGACATATAAATTACAGCAAGACACAAATAAACCAGAAGAGGAGGGAGAGAGAATGCTATTTAATATCATTTAAAAATGAGAAGGAAAGGGTAAAATAACTTTTGTCTGTTGCATAATACTGTTCTCAAAGAGCTATGACATCTCTGTATCACCTAGGGGCAGAAAGGCATTATGTTTTGATATTTGCTTTTCAAAACTAAATCAAACCTGCTAAAACGATTTTTTTTTTTTTTTTTTTTTTTTGTCTGGACTATAACAGCTCCATATCCCCTTCAAAGTAGTTGAGAGATACTGGAAGGCAAAGCACTTAGCAGGATCATGGAATCATTAAACCATTTCCTTCATCAGTGGTCTAGGGATCTGGGCAGCTCAGGGATTAATCTGAGTCTAGGGAAAGTGCTGGGAAGATCAGCACTGGGGGAGCCTTGGACAGGGAGGAATTTACTGTGAGCTTTGGAATATATTCAGTGTAATTATGCTCTAGAAATGGAGAGAAATTAATAAACACACTGAAAGGGAAGAGCACGGAAGAGACTATGAAAGCAGCAGCAGTATGGACCCAATAAGGATGCTCACCATGAAACAGTTATACCAACCCTAATTAAAAGCAGCATTACTATTACTCCCACATCAGGGTCCAGCAGCTCTGACAGATGCTCCCCAGACTCCAACTTACCTGCAGCCAGGTCAGCTGCTGAGTGCTCAGCAGCCTCCTTGTGGGAGGGCTGAAGTCATGTTCCCATGTGGCCCCAACCTGCCCTGATAACCCAGATTGGGTCCATCCTGTGCAGGTCACCAGCAGGTGGGATTGCAGCTGTGTTAGAGGATTTCAAAGCCTCAAAGTCGACCCTCCATGCAGACACTTTGTCCCTCACATAGCACTTTGTGCACAGTTTGTGCAGCTGTGAGCAGAGTAGCAACGTCTGTAATTGCATTACCAGGGCAGAATGAGCACCATGCAGTACCCCAAGCTGCACCCATTTGCTGTCCCAAAATAGGCAGTGAAGAACTGGAGCCAGAACCTCTTTCTTGGAAGAGTTTTCAATCTGTTGCCATAATTAAAGACAGTACTGATTCCAGCAAGAGCTGTTCCATGGATACTTGGTCTGGACATGGGTGTTACACATGAGTCCTCAGCTGGACTGCCCTCTATTCTCTACAAAAATGTGCTCCAGCAAAGGGTGCATTTCTAGAAAAATCCATAATGTAGTGTGTTGTTGTGCACGGAGGATGTTACAAGAATAACAGGCAAGCTCAGATGACAGGGTATTGAACCAATGGTGTGAAAGAGAGCTGGGGAGCAAAGGAGGATGAGCATGTGGAGAGTGAGCTGGTTTGCGTAGGAACAGTGGAACCTCACATTCTCTCTCTGCTCTGCCCTCCCTGCATCCATTGACTATGGGGTGATCTACCTACAGTATGTTGGAGGTGGGAGGGAGAGGGTTGGTGCACCGAGCATTTGCTGGAAAACATGTGTGGAGGCTTTTTCTGGCCTGTATATGCAGCCTGTTAGAGGGGATACACACATATTAGGGAGTGCAAGTGTTACCTGTAGAGGGAACAGATTGGTGCTACTGGCCCTGATGATATATTTACTGCCCAACTTCTAGCGAAGGTTTGATCATGCCACTTCAGGGGGACATCACAATTACTGCAACCTGCCCCTACCCACTGACTTCCATTATGTGTGTAAGACTGGGAAAGGTGGGGAGGCACCAGATTTGTTACAGGTTCTCTCTGCCCTGGAGCCTGCAGCTTTTTTCCTTCCGCCTGTGTTTCTGACAGCTGTTGGCAGTGTGATGCTGTCCCAAGGCCACCTCGGTGAGAGTCCCTGTGACACCTGGTGTGTCTCACACTGTCACCAGTGCAAGATATGCAATTAAACAGTGAGAAGTTCAAACACAGAGATGAGGCCTCCCCATTTCTTGTGACAACTGCTAGGATGCGCTGCCTCATTTCAGCCAAACAGTAAATGAAGAAATAAGAAATCCAAATAGCATGGCCAAAAGAGAAACATTGATTCCTAGAAAATCTCCCAAGACTTTTCTGCTTTGTATTCACTTGGGTCTGTTCCCCTCATTAAATGGGCAACAAGTGAGCAATTGACGAAGAGAAAGGAAACTTAGATTACAGAAAAATTTGCACCAAGGACTCTGATATGAGACCTCGGTGCCTATTTTAACCTAACCCTGCTCTTTGCTTCATTTGCTGCCCCTGGTCCCTTCAAGCATTTTACCTTATGAATGCAGCTGTAACAAGGGACTTGCAGTGGGTTGGGAAGCTCTTGTTTTTTCTCTCTTTTGGAAATATTTCAGAGCAACCATCTGCCAGTTCCCACCAGCCCAGGGAGCTGCTCTGACAGTAGATTTATGCAGCATCTCCCTGCTCCAGTACTGTGAAAGGAGGCATGAGGGAAGAGCTGTGCAGGGCTTGGGAGCAGAGCTGCAGGTTGCATCTTGTGTGAACATTTTTCGTGAAGTGAAAAACCACACCAAATGGCTTCTCTTTCTCATGCACGTGAAACTCCTCATTTCCTATGGTTAATTGAAAGTAGAGATTTCATGTATTGCTTTCTGAGAAGAAGGGGAGGACAGCGTGGCCATGACACAGCTGCCTCTCCAGATCTGGCAAGATCTCCAGGGTTAAGCAGAAGCAGGGTTGGTTGGGAAAACAGTAGCGTGCTGTAGGAAAGAGGCTGCTGGTAGCTGACTAGATAGTGAACTGACAAGAGATGAGAATTGCAACTTAACAATTTTGTGCATCTAAGTTGATTTTGGGTGAGTTTGCCAGAGCAATGGATAAATAACATAACACAACAGAAGCCAACTATTTACCAACATACCAAACTCTGTGACAGTTTCTCCTAATACCAACAATAAGTTGGGCACCAAAAAAACTCATAATGTTCTATATTTCCAATGTTTTAGCCAAACTCAAGGCACCAGTGATTGCAGAAAATCTTTTTTTTGTGTTTTTTCTTCCTGCCTGGGAGGTGATACTCATTTCCCTCCTTGACTTCACATTCCCCAGGGCTATCATACCTTTTTACTACTGCAACCTCTGTGTGAACAAATCCAGGCTACACGTGATCATTTATCAAAGTCCTGCATCCAAACTAACGAAATCATCCTAAACTATCTGTGGCTCTAGGGCACAAACAGCCAGCTAGTGCTGGCCTCCAGCTGATGATGCTTTCAATCTAGGGCAGTATAGGTGGAGCCAGAGTGGATATTGCTGTACCCAGTGCTATACATGCCACAAGATACATCACACAGATAGCTTTATTTCCAAGAGGAGCTGAGAAAACACATGCTTTTTATGTGGCAATATGGTTGCCTATGGTCAGAGGTTCTAGGTAAATGCAATTTTTAAATCCCTGTCTTTTTAATGCAACTTTAATGTTATAGAAATCCATAGAGGAATTAGAGGAAAAAGATCTTACTAGATACAAGAGGAGCTCACTCATGTTTGATCTGTCTTTTGTACCCTTTGGAAGCAGATATATTTATTTACAGCACAATCTCAGCTCCACTCAAGTCAGTGGGAAGTCTGCCACCAACTTCACAGGCAGCAGGCTGGTGCCTCCAGGGAATGATCTGCTGAGTATAGGCTCCCCTCTGCTGCAGAAGGAGCCACTAATACGTGCCCTTTGGCTGCTTGCTGTGCTAAACCTATTTATGTGAACCATGACAGCATAAGCAGCAGTTTTAGCGATTAACCCACTTTTGCTGCCATAAAACTAATAAGCTGCTTCTTTTTATTTACTAGGGGAGTCTGTTTTAAGTTCCCAGATGCTCAATTGTAGCTGGGGAAGGAGAGTTTTGCACGTTTAAAATGGAGTATTGTATTCATTTAAGGAGCAGGAGGGGAAGTGAACCATCCTTCCCCTGCCTGAAGATTGACAGCCTGGCAGCCTCCAGAACAGAAAAGCCTTTGTTTATTCCATCACAGCCACAGTGCTCACAGCTGTCAGGTCCAGTGCTCCGATACTGCCAGCTCATAGTATCAGGAGGAACTACTGTATCCAAGTCATCAGGGACAAGCTGAACAGATCCATCAAAGCAGGGTATGTGAGCCAACCAACAGGTCAGGCCATGTTTCAGGTAACTGATAGGTGAAGATTGGGAGACCCTGGAAATCCAGGAGGGTTAAGATGCTCAACACATCTATAAAGCTGTGGAATGAACCTACAGGGAAGACAGCAGTGCAAGAAAGCTATCAGATGCTACGGAGGAGGGTGGTTGGAAGATACTACTTCTCTTTGAAGTGGATTAACAGTATTAAATGTGCACTTTGAAAATCAGTTATAATCTGAAACTGTAATGTATCCCACGTCCAACTGTCCTTTCCTGTCTGGTAGGTATGAGCAGTGACTCCTACCTGCAAACTGTGTGCAGATGGATGGAAAGGCTGGTGAGTAAGGAAGTCCTAAACCACAGGCTTAACATTCACATGAGAAACTCCCGAGAGGTGCCAGCCTGAGTTATCCCCATGGCACTGAGAGCGATGGTGGGCAGGGACATGGGTGCAAGGGGGATGAGCGGGAAACACTGTTCTTCAGGTTTCAATAATAAGAAGCCTTTCCTTCAGCCAACTTCAAACTGCAGCTGAAATGAACAGTCCCTGGCCATGACTCAGAGCAGTGCTGCTCATGGGCACACAACCAGGACCTACCCTGTGCCACCACCGTTTTGGCTAGTTGCAAAGCCCCACTTCTTGTGTTTCCTAATCCATAGGACACATCTCCTTCCTCCTTTACCTCCTAGGAACGCTGACAAGTGCCTAGTAGAAATATTAGCAACACTTTGCTCATCAAAGAGCCACCCCACTGCACTTGCTGCCCCCTCCATAACATTCACACCAGCCCTGTTGCTTTTACTATGTATTCCAGCTGGAAGACTATGGGTAAAACTAGTCTGTGAAATGTTGTCTTGAAAGCATTAAGTTTATTACCAAGATTGGGACCCTTCAGAGACATTGCAGCAAGCAGTGCCAGTTATTACATTGGGCAAAGGTTTGCCTTGGAGGGGACTGGTTGTCAAGAGCTCAGGCAGCAAGGCAAGCCTTGGCCACAACTGCTGGCCCTGAGCAAGCCATTTGGAGTACTCGCTAATAAAATAAAATGAGATAATCATCTAAGTGGAGCAAAGGAGCAGTTAATAGACCTATATTTTAAACTCTGGAAATACGGAAGACAACTGGTTTAGACCCTATGCTGCTCTGTCTCTGTTAGCTGCAAGTGCCAGCACAACTAATGAATACAGCAGTCAGAAAACACCTTTATTTATAACAGTAACTGGTTCTGAATTGCTTGACAATTCTTACAGTTCACAGCTAACTTGGGCAAAGGGGCAATCTGTGGACACTGTGGAAACACTGGAGGGAGATACAGGAGTGTGAAAAGGAGACAAACATTAAAAATATTCTGAAGGCAAAAAAACCTCCTACCATCATTTTTACAAGGGTTTTCAGGTGCCAGCTGGGTGCCCACAGCAGGGATGAGGAGAATGAGGAGCATGGGTAGTGCTCAGGAATTCCTCCCAGGAGCCACAGACAGGGTCACAGAAACAGTTTACCTAAAAGTATCTGGGGCATTGCTAGCTTTTGAGCTTTGAACCCAGGTACAGAAGCTAATGAAGCAGCAGAAACAGAGGTGCACAGCCACTTATGAAATAAGTCTCTCATAAGCAGCAAACCCACTGGGCATTCTCAGTCCATGCCCCCTGCACTGTTTCACTGCAAGAATCTATCTCCTTATTGCTGTTCCTGGGATATCCCAAAGAGCACACTCAGCTCCTCATTCCTCTCTCTGATTTCTTTCCCATGTATTTGGGCCCTTTGCTCCCTGATGTAGCCTCCAAGCCAGCTGCCTCCTTGCCCTACATCTTTTTTGCCTCTTGGCATGTCAAAAATCAGCATGGGATGTGGCTAACCAGAAGCTACACAGGACTAACTGGCAGACCACTGCCACAAAGCAGAAGAGATGGCCCTTGCTTTCCCCTTAGTAGAGGCATGAATAATTTTCTCTCCAGCCACAGAGTTCTACATTGAGCTTATGGAAGCTTTTTCTCTTGGAGGCCTCCATCTATCTGCCTAATATGTTTATATGGCCAAGAAATTCAGATTACCATGAGCAGACAGAGAAACAGACAGAAGGACTGCACAGATAGTCATCTTAGGGAGCTGTTAAAAAGCTGGAATACTATATTTGTGTATACCTGAAAATAATAAAGAAATTTGTAATAAAAGAAAGGGGCTTTACTAGCTTCAAAATAAAGATTTCTGGGTAGCTGACAGATAGCAAACAGCTTTATGTGCATCATCAGATGTCTGGGAAGTGTCCCTCGAGAAACAAAGTCTGTATTTCTACAGGCTCCATTAGCCCTTTGGGAGACACTTCTTCCTCAGACTGATATTTAGGTTGCATTCGTTCCCTGAGGCTTTTTATAGGAAAACACAGCAACATATTTGATTGTTCAGGATGTACTGAGCTTTACACAGATGATATTTGGAAACAGAGAGAGCTCATGCCTGGGAGCTCCAACTGCTTTGAAAGAAACAAAACTGCTGGACTCAGTTATGTAGAAATGTGAATTTGGTGTAGCAGTAATACCAAAAAAGGGAGAGAAGTTAGAGCTGCTGGATTGTGCTAACCTCAGCTCCAAAGCATACTGGAAGTTCACAGAAAAGTTGCTAAAACTGAAGCATAGAGAAGACATTTTGCAGTGAAACCTGTGTAGGGTGAGCCACCCACCTACCTCTGGCTGCCCAAAGTCAAAGTCCGAGAGGGTCATTGGGATAACATCCTAATGAACATGAAATATAAGTGTTTTAAGAAACTTGGGATGCTTCTAAGGTCCTAATCCCAACAACAAACACAAAATTAAATAATCTGTCATGCATTTTAGATAATGCCTCAGTTTAACTGGCTGAGGCTTAAGCAGTGTGCGTGAGGGAAGTGCAGGCATGTTACTCCTCATCAGCCCCTGCAGAGGGGTTGGTGTGAAGTAGAGCAGGTCCAGCTAAGAATGTGCCAGAGGTGTGAAAAAGCATCAAGTCAGCCTCTACACTGTGTTTAGCATTGACAAACCACAGAAGAGCACCAGAGAAATAATCTGTCTCATGTTGATATCAGAAAAGGTAATTACATGCACAGCCAAATGCAGTCATGGGAGAGCTACAACAATACAAGGAACCAGGTAAGCCAAAACCCCAAACCTGCTGTTGTGAGAGCAGCCCTTGGGAGATGCTTCATGTTGTAAATGCGATCAGTGGCCTTGAGTGGGGTGGGGGGGTTACAAACGCAAGGCAGCTCTGTGCTCAGAGGAAGGTGAGCCTGTCCCAGGGGAGGTGCATCCTCCAATGACCAGAGGAGAAGATGGCCAGGTAGGCCAGCTTGGTTCAGAAGATGGGCCATAACCCAGGCAAGATGCTGGGTCATCCAGCCCCTGACTTGCTTAAATGACCACTTGGGTTTTGCCTGCTGCTGACAGGAGCAGCTGTCATGTAAATCTGCAGCCTGAGAGAGAGCCCAGTGTGCTCCAGCAACCAGCCAAAGCCAGGCATTCATCCCCATCAGACCTGAAAGCAAAAGGGTAGGCATAGCACAATGCCATGGATTTCATAGAATCATAGAACGGTAGGGATTGGAAGGAACCTCTAGAGATCATCGAGTCCAACCCTGCTGCCAAAACAGGATCACCTAGGGCAGGCCACACAGGAATGCACCCGGAAAGGTCTTGAAAGTCTCTAGAGAAGGAGACTCCACAACCTGTTCCAGGTTCCATCACCCTCACAGTGAAGAAGTTTTTCCTCATGTTGAGGTGGAGCTTCTTGTGTTCCAGTTTGTGACCATTACCTCTCATCCTATTACAGGGCAACACTGAAAAGAGTCTGGCCCCTTCTACTTGACACCCACCCTTCAGATATTTGTAAACATTCATAAGATCCCCTCTCAATCTTCACTTCTCCAGGCTTAACTGCCAAGGGCTTCTCAGCCTTTCCTCATAAGAGAGATGTTCCAGTCCCTTAACCATCTTTGTAGCTCTACGTTAGACCCTCTCAGTATTTCCCTTCTCTCTTGAACTGGTGAGCCCAGAACTGGACACAATTTATGGAAAATGGTGCCAGAAGAGAGAGTCACAAGTGTAATGTCAAGATATGACAAGTCTGCCTAAAACATGAGTTTCTCACTTGTGAAGATGGTCTCTCTCATTTCTGAGTACATCTTGAAATACATTAAATACACTCTTCTTCCTGGAAAAATCTCGCCCCTCTTCCTCCCAGCCAGAGAGTGCAAATGGCTTTGTGAACTTTAGTACATTTACAGCTGCTGTAAATCTGGAACAATGTACACTATCAGATGTGCAGGTCTCATTTATAAAGCAGGATTTACGATTTCACCCCTTAGATCTGCAGATGGGTTTTATTGTGATTTATGCCTGTCTCATGAAGGACCATATATAAGAATTACCTGATGTTATCGAGGGACCTATTCTTTTCGGCCCTTATCTTTCTTCCCAAAGCAGAGACTACTTAATCACTGTTAGCTATAGACTGAGTGTGGTGTCCTCTGTGATTTACCCATATCCCTGTTTTCAATATTGTTACCTTGTGATGTTAGAACTAACCCAATGAAATACTCACAGCACGTGCTGAATTACAACTGTATATACAATTTATAAATGGCTGTTCAGTGGCTGTGTTGGTAAAAATAATTAGAGGGTTTTTAAAGGACATATTACATCAAAATTAACTGAATGCCAGCATCAAACTGACATATAAAAAGGCTCTTTGGGTCTTCCGAGTAAAATATTTAGATTTACACTATGCTATTATTAGAAGAGGCTACACCTCAATAGTATAAATTGTAAGGAAAATTCCCATTTTTGAGAATGGTGGAGGACAGATTTCCAAAACCATTCAGCCATCTAACCACCACTGATTTAAAAAGGCATTGAAACACTACTGAGGATCTTACCTGGAGAAGCAGAGGGGCACCTAGTAGAGTTTCACAATACTCCATGCATTAGGGTTCCATGGTTTTAACTAGACTTGGGTACCTAAGACCTTATCAGAATGCCACTTAGGTTTCCCCACATCTCCTCCCGTACTGATGTACCCTCAGAAATCAGTCTGATAACCTGTTCTTCCATGAAAGCTAGTAAGTCATAGGCTCCTGGAAATGTTTCAGTATCTTGCAGTCATTGGAATTGCCTTTGATGGCTTGGGTCTAACTGCATAAAAAAAGCTAACCTGTGCCCCTTAGATAGGTTTGAAACATCTGCAGCAATTGCTAGGAGATGCTTCAGTGTTTCAATAGATCTCTTTATTCTCAAATAAGCTAACAGCCAGGTGAAGGTCTAAAACATGAAGCTCCAGCTTTGTATCCTGTTCCTCAAGTGCTTCTTGGCCTTATAGTCCTTTTCTCTGCTTTTCATCCAGGAGAGAAAGGGAAATTCTCCACTCAAAAACTCAAAAACCCGCAGTGAGATACTGTCTTGACCAGAGAGGTCTTTGAATCTCCTTGAGCCAAGGGGTGAATTAACCCTTGGCTTCCTGCTTCCTCCAAAATGTGACATTGCCACTGCCCTCCCAGCAACTGCGACTCTGTGTTTTAGAAGGCATGTTTATAGTGGCACCTGTACAAACAGGTCTCAACAGTGATTGTGCTTGAGCCCCAGTCTTGGTCTCAAGCACCACAGACCTACCATAAGAGCAAACCTCACATCTTATCACAAATTCATCTAGATGAGAGGATAATTGTAGCAACAGCCCTCTTCCCTACCAACCTTAGCAATAAGAAGTGCTCCCTGGGAAAAGGTTGGGACAGTCAGAATACCAAGCCCTCAGAAAGCATCAGTCTGTGAGGTGCTACTGCAGAGCCTCCTCCCATGTGCTGTCTGTTGGCCCTTTCCTTCTGCCTGCTGAGAGCAGCAGCTATCTGCATTGTTGTTCCATTTCAGAGATAAAGTGCTTTCAAGGGGCATTTTCCTCCCTATGTCCCCCAGGACATCTGTGAGAGAAGTGGGATAGGGATTGCAGAAAGGACTTTCTTACCCCAGGCTCCCTAAAGCTTTCTGACTTGCAAGGGAAAAGAACTTACCAAGCAAACATCCCTCTGCTTGCACTGCCTGTTGTGATGGTAGGTTCTTCCTTGCTCATGAAGAAAAAGCCCCAGCAGATTTCTAGAAACAAAGTTAGGAATTTGGGTCATCTAACAGACTGCACAGAGGATGTCAGGGCTTGGTAGAATGGTTCATTTAAATTAATTTGGCTTCAGGAAATGACTCTCACAATTTGAGTCCTGGCTATTTTTTACATCCACGTGAAGGTAGGTGATGCGCCAAGACTTTGATCTCTAGTGCTGGCACAGAACCCATGGAGGCTGAGACATCAGACACTGGGCTTAACTTGCTGCAAACCATGTGTGGATGCAAGCTGCTAGGAAGTCCTTTTAGGAGCTCAAAAGTGGCCTAAGCTGCCTGTGTAGGCACAGCCATTTTATCTGAGGTATTGCGAGTGCATTCCTACCAAGCTGAGCCACTACAGGGATTTAGGGAAAAGAATGCTGAATTTCTGGATCCCAAAGAGCTGTACATGCACATCACATGCTGAGTACAACTATAAACATCTAGGGAGGTGCCTTTTGAGTTTACACACATTGAAAGTCTATCATAAACTGAAGAGGGGGTTTTCAGCATCACAGTATTATATTTAGGCACCTCCATCCCACTTTAAGTCCTTAAGTAGGTCCTGCTCATACCACTCAAATTGACTTCAAGAATTTTCTCATTCTCTGTGCCACTTTCCAATGATTGTTCCATTTGCTTTCAGGTTGATAGCCTAAAGCATCCCAGTTTAAATCCTTAGTTCCTAAGTAATATATTTTTTTCATCAAAGTAAGTAGAAATCTTAAATGAGGTACAGATTCTTACCAAAATGTCAGCTTCCAGCAGTTGCTGTTACATCCATTTAGAAAAGATGTAGGCAAAAAAGTTTTTTAAAAGTGTAGAAATGAAGTTCTTCAGACTCCTGTAATTCAAACAGCAATTTCTGAACTACAAGATAAAACCCTTTCATAGTGCTTGCTATTACATCTCCCTATTTTCTCTCACACACAGAAATTTAAGAACAAAAAAAAAAAAAAAAAAAAAAAATCTCAGTCCCAGACGAGCACATCAGATGGCACAAGGGCCTGAAAATAAGAAGCTGTGATGCTCAGTATTTTGTAGCTTTCTAAACGGGCCTCAAAACATTTACAGCCTTAGCTAATCACATAACATTTGCTTAATTAATAGGAAAAGCCTATGCTCTCAAGCTGACAGGCTTTGATAGATGAGTACAGCTGCCCTGGCTTTCAGCAGCATGTGTGAGTGCTTAATGGGAATAGGGTGGGGAACAGTAGGAGATGTAAAGTGACAAAATAAATGCACTATATGTGAAAAGAGCTCCCATTTATGCTCACACTGCACCTGAGATGGAGAGGTAGCTCCAAGCTGCCTTTTTGTTAGCTGTACCTAAGGCTGTGCAGGGATCTGACCCATCATCAGTGCATGGACGGGATACACTTTCCCTGGCACAGCCCAAACCCTTTCCTGTGCCCTGGGTGACCAGCCCATGGAGTGCTCCTGCCCACTTAACTTTACCTCAGGCAGCTTGTGAGAACCTTATTGTAACAAAATTTGGCTATAAATGAGAGCTAGAGTACAGGGAGAGCATCAGTAATTTCCTAGGCAGGGAAAGAGAAATCCTACTGTAGACAGCACAGAATATCACCTGCGTTTTTTCGGAGCTTCTCCTGTACTTAAATCAGAAAAACAGCCTCATGTCTGGAACTATCTGCTCCACTCCTGTCCAAATGAATTCTTGTGTGCCTGCATTGCAGTACACAAGCCTGAAACACATGATATGAGCAGGTGCCAGGCCAACTGCTTTGATGATAATTGAGCCAGTTGTACATACTTTTGTACATCATACCACATCGCAGCCAACTCTTACTCACCCTGTTACCAACTGCTTCTTGTCTATTTTCTCCAGGAAATGGACTTTATCAGTGTAATTTGCCAGAAATCCTCCCAGTCCCAGCTGGGGAAGTCATACTCTCCCTTGCCTCCCTTCCACTACTTTCCTCAGGTCTTTAAGTTGTGCAGTGGGGCCAATTAGGAATTCGAACTAGGTAGAAAGGAAATATACAGTAGCAATAAGAGCCAGTGGCATGATTGATGATGCTTATACAAATGCTTCTGGCTTGAAAAGCAGTGTCTGGGTTGATTTCAGAAGCTATGTCTAATTTCAAAAGAATCATCAGAAAAAAAAAAAGGGGGGGGGGTAGGGCTAGCAGCACATGCTACGGAAAGGAACTTCCACTGATTATTCCATCCCCAAAATATTAACCAATTACTAAGAGCAAAGTGTGAGAGAACTAACAGGAGTTTTTACTCATAGTGATCCTCCTGCACATTTGCTGAAATAGGACTGAGACCTTTTTTTTTGTTGTGGGCTTCCCAACAGGCAGAGTAGCATCAGTCTAAATATGGTTTTAAACTTAGGTTGTTACATATATTGGGAGTAATGGCTTAAAAAGATGAACACCTGAGCAGCAGTGAATTTCCCACTGATTCAAATGGATCTGTGCAATTTTTGGAGAAAAGAGATTTTCTTACATCGGACCCTGATTTTTACTGACATTTTCTGGTGACGCCTGTCTGTGGGCCTGTGCATTTGTGCACGGCTTTGACATAGTTAAACCAAAACCCCTAGTTCCCTGCCTGTCATTCCTCATTAATCAATGGCCCTTCAGTACTGTCCTGGCACATCCCCTACTGCCAGCCATGGTAGGAAGGGAACAGAACTCTTATGGAAAGACGTTGACCCAGATTTACCCTGGAAGCCGCTAAGCCCAGGAGCAATGGAAGATGAATGCAGGGTGGGCATCGAGGAAGCGTGCAGACCTGCCAGCTCTACAGCAACGCAGGCAATGAGCTACTGGATATCTGGATATCTTCCAGCCAGGCTGCTGGGCAAATGCAGAGGGACACTGTGTCCCATGCACAGCAAAGGCTGATGGGATGCATTAGCCTTCTTCCACACGTGTGGAGGCTATTCTGAGCAATTCAGTTTAGCTTGCTTTAAAACATACTTTTGGACTCAAAAGTGTTGTTAGGGTTGTGTAACAGGACTGGGAGAGCCCCAGAGTGTTTAGGGTGAGTGCACAAGCATGGAAGAGTGGTTAAGAAGGGTAGGGGAGATGGAGGTTTCCAATAATACTTGCTACTGTGGCAAGTATTTGCACAACCCAACCTGAGGCATTTAAATTAGTTGTCTAATTTAGGACTGTGGTATCCACAAGCCCTTGTATATTCACTGGAGAGAGGCAGGCTTTCCTGAAGCATGATCTGCAGCAGAGCCTGTATTACATGGGAGAGCAGCCCATCTCATCCAGCAACTGCAGAGGGAGCCATGGTAGTTTGGGCTCATCACTTGTGCATCTAAGCCAAATGCAGAATTAAATGCTTTGGAAAAGCCATGGTGCTTATGTGTTTAAGCAGATGTCTGGATAGGACAGGACATCCCTCAGCCTAGTCATAAGACCTCTAACCTTCACTGGACTGTATCCTCATGGTCCAACAACAACCACTTCCCTCTGGGTCATACTAGCAGGACCACTGCTCCTGGCCTTGTTCTAGCTCTTGGCAGCAGTGTAAAATATGTTATCTCTTTATCCAGGTGTCTGCATCATACTGGGATCTGACTGGCATCTACTTCCATCAGTCTGTGTGTGATGCAACTGGTACATGGCTCAGAGGCGGGTGTGTCATCCCTTTGAGTAATGTTATCCATGGTAAGATGTCCCACCTCTCTGAAAGTCACCAGAGTCCTTTGGTGACTACTACTTCTTTAAAGTGAGCGCTATCCTTAGCATCAGTAGAGCTCTTCAAGTAGGTTTAGGGTTTTCAGGGTGCTGGCTGTTCTTTTATTTTGTAAGTACCGAGTGAGCTGCAGTCAGATGGGTATCACCAATGGTTCCTTTAAGGCATTGTTGTGTGTGGCAATTCATGAAAAAGCCCCGGGGAACAAGAATGAGGTTTTTATTTTAAAAGCTATAATCTCTAGGACACACACAATGTTCTCTCCCAACCTAGATTTGTCACAGCCGGCTGCTATAAAGTGTCATTCTTTGCTGTAAACCATCTTTAATGTATTGTCATTATAATTGACAACAGATTTTTTTTTTCAAGTGACACTTGAGGAGGATTGGAGGATAACAGCACATGACTGGGTAAAATTATAGTTAGGGAAACATAGGAAGAGCCAACTCTTCCCAGAATGCTTGTGGCTGTCAGGCAGAGTTTTCTTTTTTGTGTCTGAAATGGGATTAAGCCACAAGGCTCATGGATTTACTGCCATTTGTGCTCTGGTCCTCTATAAAAACAAGTAAACCAGTGTCTGTTTTGGATACACTGGATTAGGATCTGACCTCACATTTTGCAGGACTTGGGCAAGTCCCTGGCAGGGCCTGGTGTGCACAAGGGGGTCTGGGAGGCTGAGAAGAGCTGCCCACACCACTGTCCTGCGCTTTCCAGTGTGGTTGCGTATGAGCCCCTTTGGCTCGCTGGACCCCCTCACCTCACAGGCTGCTGCATGATATGGCTAAGGGGGCATTCCAAATTTGATCTTAGGTTTTAAACAGTCAATCTCCCCCCTTTCACATTTCACACAAATGGCATTAAGGTCTTCTTTGTCTATTTACTGCCTCCTCTCCACCTGTAAGGTCCCTCCACTTATCCAACTGACTGAGACTCCTCTTTAGTCAAATGAAGCTCCTGCTCTGGTGCCACTGCTACCGGCACAGCCCTGAGTAGCAAGACTACATTTTAAACCCAACATTCAAAAAGGCTTCAGCAATCAAAAAATATTAAATGCCAGTCAGTCTTAAACAGATGGAATGGCAGTGGCAAAAACTACAACAGAGAATGCTCCAGAAAGCTGATGCAATCAAGAAAGGCTCTCATACCAGCTATGGTGGGTAATATGGAGGGAAGATGGAAAGGTAGTGATGGAGGAGTAAAAGGCAGCAGGTAAGAGAATGGAAGGCAGATAAGGAGAATGAAAATATGAAAGGAAAAAATGGTCTGAGTGCCAGTTTGTGGAGAGCTGGTTTACTTTTGTAAACTGCAAAGTGCACACGCTCTGCTTGACAGTACGCTGCACCAGCAGCACAAAGCATTTTCTCTGTAATGCAGGCGTTTAGTGAGCACTCTGGATTATGCTGTATTGGCCTGCTGTAAGTCTCTTAGGCAGAACTGAGTGTACATTTAACTGCAATGGTTTTATGAGGGTAGCAGGTCAAATGGACTACAGCCCCTCTGCAAACCAAGCCTCTTACTGTACTCAGCAGATAGTACTTGTCATAGGCCATAGAGATTAAAAAGATCTCTGTTCAGTTTTGTATGACAAAAATGCAGAAAATACTCATTAATAGGCTATCTCTGCGTGCCACTGAGCAGGGCACTGTGCGAAGTGACCAGAAAGGTGATTCTCAAAGCACAAGAACTAGCAAGGTTCAGAGTAAAGGTAAATAAACAACTCTTTAAAAACTGTCAAGTGATCGATTTACCTTCTTAAGTATCTTTCTGCCTTTTAGAAGGGTGTTACCAGTTGAAGACAGGAATGAATTATGTAGCAGAATTGAATGTTTTAGGGAAAGGTAATTTCTTAATTGAAATTGTCCAGTAAGAAGGATGGCTACGGATTAAGGTGCAATTGCAGAGCTGCCTGCCTTTTGTATGAATAAAGAAACTGGCCACAGCTTTTCTGTCAAAATGGTTACGGAATTGAAAATTATTGGTGAAGCTGGCATTTTTTGTGGATTGTGTCTACTGTCACAGATGCAATCTCCATTTCTGTTGCTAGAAGCCTAACCCGTGTAAGGTCTCACCCACTTCTTCCTCTCATGGTGTCTAACCGAGGAATATCTGATTTATATTTTGGTTTGATGAAAAGTCAAAGATTTTTCTGTATTTCTCTCCATTGCCCTCCCCTGTCCACTGCCTAAGAAGGGAAAAGCAGGGAAATAAAGCAGCTACAGAATACAGCCTCCCAGTACCTCTGAATGGACAACGTGCTTTAGCAGTGACTGAGGGCTCCTTTGAAACCAACAATAAAAGCATCTTTTCTGTCGAGGAGCACAAGGCTCACAGAGGCAAGACACGTTAATGACACCATTATCTTTCAGGCAATTAGGACTCGCTGGCACAATCCAGCATTGGTACAAGCACTGTTTTGATTGTACTGCAATGGCTTAGAGAAATTTAGACTGCTGAGACTTAGGAACATCATAAATCACTTTTAATCTCAAACCACCATGGATAAAAATGTACGAACACAGGCATAATCAGAATTCATAGGCATATTTTCTCTTTTAAAAACATATGCCTGGGAACAGAGGTCTCCCCTCCTCCCATCCTCTCCCTGGGTACACAATCTATCTAACATTTACTCTCCTGCTTCTCTCCTAACATGCTTGCAAAAATGGGTTTGAGCCTCCCAGCTGTGTGTTTATTTGTTGTGCATTGTGGATTATATTTTAATGACATACCCTAAGCCTCTTACACTCAAACAAATGTGCATTTAACTGCCTATGCGTTTGTGCTGGTTTATAAGGTAGGGGGTCAGCCAGTTTATCCCTGTGAGGACACTGTCCAAGAATTTTAATGGAGCTTTCAGAAGCCTTCTGTTATGTAAGGTGCCCTTAATGGAGAGTGCTCCTGCCTCTGAAAGTTCCCTCTTGTTGCTAGACACAATGAAAGGCAAGCCATAGTCTCTGCAGAAAGTGCCCAGATTTCTTTGTGTCACAGTGTGTCGCTGGGATGCAAAGCACAGCTCCCTCCGCTCTCCTGCCACAACCGGGGGGATTAATTTCATTAGTTCAGAAAGCTATTTTGGAGGGAAGGGAGGTTATGTAGGTCACCGATTCATCCCTGCTGCCTTGCAAAAAGAATTCATTATGAAATTTCACTTTAATTAAGGCAATGCACCGACTCTTAATAGTATTTCATCAGGACATCTGGTAAAAACATATTAGCTACAGTTTAAGGTTAAGACATAATTGAACAGAACTCCTGTTGGAGCTTGGCTTTTGCAGTATGTTTCACTTCTGCTTATCCTGCAAGCTGCTGATTAAAGGAATTGCGGGACTCCCCCATCAGAAGGTGATGGAGCCTTATCCAAAGCCTGTTTGACATAACAGAAAGGCTCCAGTTAACATTCACAGGCCCTGAAGTGGGTCTCTAAGGGACAGGCCCAACATCCACCCTGTATTTACATACCAGGTACTACTGGTACTGCCACTAATCTATAATCCTGAATATAAAGTAACAACTCTGGTGATTTGTTCTAGTTGTATTTGAAATGCCACGGTCAAATGGTCTTCATAAACCATTCTCTTTTGGCTTAACTTAAAGCTTTTCCTGTTCTAATTTTATCTCTGAATAACTGTGTGTTTTAATACTTATTTGATTATCTGCCCAAATTGATGTCAGAGCAAGCTTTCCAAATAGCTGTATTAAATATTCACACCCAAATGGGATTTTTTTCAGCCCTTTGTTTACAATGATCCCCTGGAGTATAAATGGGAACTTTCAAAGGATTTTAGTTATTTAGTAAGTACTAGGTCATGATTATTTAAGTCTAACAGGCTAAAGAGTCTTTGGAAGATTCATATATTTGGAAAAAGCTTGGGAACTGTTTGAAATCTTCTGTTTGATTTAAGGATGCTGCCTCCACTTCTCCTTTTCTTTGTTTAGGTGTTTGAATAGCCAGTAAAGGGAATAATAAAAAAATCCTCCAATAATGCAACTGCAGATTGCTTAGTTTCCTTTTTACAATCTCCCCCTTCAGCAATTTTTCACTGTTGTTTTTGGGGCAGTTCTACTACCTCCCTTCACTGATAAAGGACACAAAGGACTAAGGTGTAACAGAAGCTTTTTCTGCTTTTCAGTCATTCTTTGGGTTATTTTCTGCACCAGGAGGCAAGAGAAGGGGACAGGAGGAATCTGGAAAAGTTAGCATGCCCTCACTGAAAACCCCAGTGGGTTCTCAGTGGTGCCCAGCACCTGGCAATCCTACTGACAGTACCTACCCTGCACACACATGAAGGGGTCTCAGGGGTGTATTGACCTACCCAGTCACACCAGACGCTGTACAGCTCTCTGTCTGAAGGACCCTGTGCCATCTATCCTGTCTGCTCGACATTGTTGCAAGGGGCTGGTGGGACTGACAGAGACCCCTGGGACAAGGCCAGTCCACATGCCAGGTAAGCCATCTTTCATCACAGATGCTCTCCTTGGGTCTAATTATATAAAAACAGCTAATCCTGATGCCACATGGAAACACAGACAAATTGTTCCTGTGCTCAGCTGGTTAATGCAGGGGATTAATTTCTGGGCAACAGCCAAATTGCCCGAACTGATGCTAAAACTCCCTTAGTGATACAGCTTGACAATTAATATGACCCTGTCCTTGAAGCTGCCCTGTGCAGGAGACACAAACCCAAGCCTGCACCATCAAGGCACCAGCCTCCATCCAGGGAGGAGCACTAACTCTGTCCCACCTTTACAGAGCCTGTGGTAAAAGGCTGTTCCTGAGAAGAGGCATCTGGGCAGTAAAAGATGCTGTGCTGTAGTCAAACAGGCTCCAATGATTTTCCAATGCTACAAGTCCCATACTGGTCACAAGAGGAGGAAACCCAACTAAGATAATTTCTAGGGCTGAATAAGCTTGCAGTTGGCATTAGCTGGCAATAAAACAGAAGGAACATATAAGCAGCCTTCCTCCCTATAACATTGGTCAGGCTAATGCTAACTCTGGCCCAAGAAGCAGAAGTAGCAACATTATTTATGGTGCTGTGTCTGTGCCAGATAAACTCCTATGGCCATTTCTGAAGGTCTTCTAAATGCTAAGAGGAATAGCCACACTGGCATTAGATAGCATCATTTCTTTGTTGTTGCCTTAGGACAACATTGCCAAAGGAGCTGTCATTTTAAAAATAAGCATTAGCCTCTGCATCTTGGAAACTAGAAACAGCAACCTAGCTGTGGGGTCACACAGCTTATGCTTGGTGCTCACAGCTTTGTTCTTCCAGGGCAGCCCATCACTGATACAGTCACCAATATTGGGGACTTCATAGGACAAGAAGGATTCAAGTTTTATCCTGCAAGAAAAACAAAAGCAGTCATGTAAATAAGTCCAAAGGCATTTTACAAAGAGTAAACTTTTTTTCCTAAATGAAGTAGAACTTGTGATCTTTTCCATTTTTATTTTATCTCTGTGATGTGATAAACTGAATCACAAATCAGGAAGGATTGTTTAGGAAAAAAGATCAGTGGAAAATACTGGGAAATATGCCAGTTGTGGAAGCAGCCTATAGCTAGTGGGTATTTACAGTTTTCATCAGGGATTGTGCCTCTCAAGATAGCTGGCCTTAGACCTCTTCTTTCAGCATTTAATATTTATCTTCAGTGAAGTCTATGCTAATTGTAGTTTCACAGCTTGAAGCAAATTGAGCACAAGTCCCAGCAATGCTAGGTGTTCAGGCATCTCACCTACTTCAACTCTTTCTTTCTCTGTGCTTCAGATTGCTGCGTTCTTGTTTCTGCAGCCTACAGAACAAGATCTGCCACATGTGAGTGTCCTGACTGCAAATTTGTTGGATTGATTCACGAATGCTTTGAGATCCTGAAATGAAAAATCTTTAGTCCTACTTCTCTATTCTTAACGACAGCAGGTATCATGTGAATTTTCCCATAGTAATTGTTATTTGCTACAGTAAACCCAACAAAAATGTAGCAGAGTGCCACCTCTGACTTTAAGTATCTTATACTGGTGGTGCGACTGCTTTGCTTTACCCATCTCCTGCTGCACCTCCTTTTCCCCACAAAGCACCTTCTGACAGAGGCTGCCCAAACACCCCCCCAGTCAGCAGGCTAACTCTTCTGGCCAAAGCTGCTGGAGAAGACAAAGAAACTTCACCAAGCCGAGCAAAATATGTGGGAATGAAACTCTGTGACCAGCCCTGTGGGAAACCAAATGCCAGAAACCAGCTTAAGCTCTTGTGAAGGTTTAGAGACAGGAGTGAGGGCAAGGCAAAGCAGGAAGCTCCCAGAGGGAGGGCGAGCAGCACCCTGTCCCCAGCTCACACCATTGTGCTTTGTTCAACCTCCACAATTGTGCAAGCAGAGCCCAGCACATCAGCTTTCACTTCGAATTTCCTGCTTTTTGTCGGCTCACATCCCAGGGACTGAAACATGGTTCTTATTATGGAGCCTGCAGAAAAGAAACCTCTGCCCCATAAGCATGTGCCCAAACCTTACAACGGGTTCCCAGCATCATCCCAGCTTTAAGGGGATGTGGTCTATTGAGATGCAAAGAGGCATGCACAATACCCAACTGGATCTTGGGCTGGTTAGTCTTGACTACTGTAGTCAAGAAGAGCCTCTGTCACAGAAGCCACATAATAGCCACCTCTGCGTGCAGCAGTCCAAGGACCATCTTGTGACTTGTTCAGCTGGGCTGACTTCTCAGCAGAGATTGGCTTAATCACAGCCTGTACAATGTCTCTTACACAGATTTGCAGAGGATTTGCTTTATACAACAGGCTCCTGGTTCACAAAGCTCCTTCGTCCTCCTCTTGCTCATGCTCTCTTATTGAGCAAATCCAGGATTTTGTCTGAGTCACTCCTCTTTGGCTCCTTGGCTTGACCACATGCCTAGTCTGAGCTCTCAGACTATGTTGTACATACCCTGGTCTGCAGGAGAGAGAGCTGGGAGGAGGGATGGAAACCAGAGAAGTAGTAATGCTTGTGTCAAGTCAGACTGCTGTGTTGGGCTTGGCATAATATTGCTGGTCCCCCAGGATTTGGCAAAGGGAGCCCTCAGTTCAAAAGAAATAAAAAAGCTGTCCCAGATCTGCCAGGATTCGGGGATTTTGCCTGTCTCTATGCTGCACTCAGCACTGCTGGGCATCCCGTAACTGTCGTGAGCTATCCCCTAACCCCTGTGCTCACTGATCTGGCAGGTCTCACAAGATGAGCATGAGCCTTCCTCCCCTGGCACTGCACAGAGCAGCAGTGCAGCACCCACACATACCTATATGCAAGACACACATTTCTCCTGCCAATGTCTTGGCCTGCCTGATCTGCTGGCCACTTACATATGACTTCTTGGAGCTGGAGGGAAGCAGCAGTGATTTGCCACAGTGGTGGGAAAAAAACCCAAACCACCACCAAAGCAGTTTGTTCTGTTGCTCCTTGTCTCTCTCAGTCATAGAAGCCAGCATAAACAGAGTCATCTCCCCTGCTCTGTTCTGCTGCAAGCAAGTCCTATGTCATCCCAGAAATCCTATCTGTGAGATCATCTATGAAATATTTATTTCACTTACATGCAAGAGAAAAAGAAGCAAAAAGCCTGCATAATATTGATGGAATCCCTGATAGCTAAATATTGAATTATTTACAGGCTAATTGTGCAAGTGACACTCAGGAGGTTGCTTAGGCTGCAGGATGCAATTAACACATTTTGCAAAAATTCGGACTTAGTTTTGATGCTTTGGTGAGTCCCTCAAAACCAGGTGAACTAACTTTGCAGGTGAAGAGCTAGAATATCCACAGACATTTGAAGTAGCCACAAACTTTACTCAGAGCATCGCTGTGAAGTAGAAGAGGGCTCGCAAACCACGAACTAGCTGCTTGAAGATACACATTTGGAGTAATTTCAAATGCTCAGATGAACCTTTGTTGGCTGCTAAATGGTGCTCCAGAAAGCCACAGATCTCCCATAGGTCTTGTGTCACATCTGAAACTTCCAGGAAAATGTCCTGGATACTCCAAGGTATCTCATATGGCTTTAAATACATATATGCATAACACAGAATTGAGCCACTGGGACCACTGGCCCAAACAAACCTCCCAGCTTAGGGAGTAGTGACCAAAAAGTGCAATTCTCCTTGTGGCACAGCATCCTTTTTCTCATTTTTACTATAATGTTTGCTATGTAGCTGTAATGCAGTATTTCATACATGCACTAAAGGTTCTCCTTTCTGTCCAGCCTACAGCAGAGCAGACTGGCCACTGAGTCCCAACTCAGAATATGGATTTCCAGATACAGACCTTTTCTGTCCAGTCCAGGTACGCAGGTTGATATGGCAGTTGTCACAGGGGCTTGACTATTTCTCTAACGCCAGACTTCTCTCAAGCCCTTTCTCTCTCTCATTAGTAAATACATACCTGAACCCTGACATGTGGAGCGGTCCCCAGGTTGTGTCTCTGAAAACACTCTTATATTCTCTATTCCTCCTTGTACTCTACTTCTAGCAGAGCTTCGTGGGGATCGCCTCCTTCACAAGCACTACAGCAGCATTTTGTGACCGTCCCTTGAAATCACTGGAGCTGAACAAGGCTCTGGGCAGTCTGTTCTGGCCTTAGGATGGTAACAAGTGAAAAAAACAAAAGGAAAAGTCTGACCCAGTATTACCATGCTGTCCTTCCCATGCCTAATAATGCTCATTTCCTCTCGAGATGAGACACATCATGTATGTCTAAACCCCTCAGCCTATCCCAATTTACAAACTCTAGTACAGCTGTAGGTTTTAAAGAGCCAGCCAAAATTAATGATGACAAATTAAGGAATAGAGCAACATACTGCAATGACCTCTTGTTAAACTGAAACATCTGATCCAAACCAAGCAATTTCAGCCTCTTGTTAAGCTCTTGTTCACAATCTAGCTTTTTCTGCTGAGCACCATCATCTGAACATGGTTTACTTAGATGTGCCTGAGCTGTCATTGAGCAGCTTTGCCATTGATAGCATTGGCCTTGGCTAAGAGAGCCAAGAAAGCAGGTTTGTAGGTAGCCCATCACCTGCAGGCCTGCACAGGTGGAATTTGTTTGTTTGGTTTTGATGTTATCAGCCTTTTTTTCCATTTAGAATTGGCAGGCAGAGAGGGACAATTAAAGCTTCTGCTCATGCCAGAGGAAAATGTGTTTATTTCAGCCAGGTACTTTTCCTTCTCTTCCTTCCCACTTAAGCTTTTCTTTAAAAGAGAGACAAAGGTAGACAGACAGATGACTTTGCTTGTACGATAAATGCCATATATCTCAAAAAACCAGTAAGAAAACAAGCCAGTGTCTGCTTTATAGGCAGAAGGACCTGAGGGATGAAACAGCAACACAATTTACCTGAAGATAGTGATACAGCTGGGATGACATCCCAGGCTGGGGAGGTGATTGCACCTTTACAAAGCCAAAACTTGTGTAGCTTAGGAATACTCTTTGTTGTTTTACAAATATTCAGTGTCCAGAATGAAAAATGGAAGCCATTTAGTTATCAAATGTAAGTAAATCTGCAAGGTTTTACCCCTCTTTTAATTTTGTTTGAAAGTATAAATTGAAAGCAAGGTAAGGCTATGGCCAGCTCTGCCTTCTTAATTCCTAGTTAGTACAAGAGGAACTAGATTGCTCTAAGACAGGTGAATGCAGATTCACCTAGGGGCTGAAAATGATGTTAGGTCACTTGGACCATTAGCTTTTTGGGAAACAAGCCCCAAGCACACCCTTACAAGGATCCTTCTTCAGACTGTCCCTGAACACAGCAAAAAAGACTCTATCCACTGGATGCTCCACAGAAAGAAATAAGCTGCCCACCAGTACAGTTGATGCTTTCTGTAGAGTACGTACTACCAACCAGTGTCTCACAACCCGGGTCTCTAGGTGGGGCGTATAGCAGAGAAGGTGCTCTCAGTTTCCCAACAGCCCTTAGTACGAAAGGGTGAGTTAGATGCCAGTAGGCTTTATATATCTTGTTATTTTGAGCACCCTAGACTCATTAGAAATGTGATCCCTACTGGAAAACAGTCCTTAATATAAACAGGTTGATGAACATGGAAGAAAAGAGGTATGCTTTCCCCATTTGCCACTATTCGTAATCAGTTAATCTGCTCCTTTCCCCTCTTCCCTATTATTCTGCAATAGCTGTTGTTGCTAAAGAAGCTGAAGAAACAATTAAGATGCATCAAAAAAGCAGGTAATTTCTCACACGCAGTGCTGAGTACCCAGCAGATGTGACTTAAGATAAACACATGCTGTTTTCAAGAGAGTATTCCCAAGGGTCTATAAGGATGAGGAGTTTCAGCAGAAATCAGGCTACTTTTAAGTGGAAGGGCTCTAAGGGGTATTAATAGGGCTCCTTGAAAATGCCGTCATTTCTTGTGTATGTATTCCACAGCATTAGTTGTGTGTAATTAAAAAAAAAAAAAATTAAGCCAGTAGTCAGGCTAGACAGGGATTCTGGCAGGAAAAGTGGTAACAGGGGTTACAGCAAATTTGGTTGGTGCAAACGCCAGATACTTTCTTATTTACTAGAGGTTTTCAAGGCAGAACAAATGAGTTGCCTACAGGGAGCTCTTCACCCCCAGATGACAGTGGCAGGTCTCAAGAGCCAGGATTTGACCCAGTTGGTTTCAGTCACCACAGTTCAGTCAACAAGGAAGCAATATACTGGGAGAAATGCTATGATGGTCTAGAGCCAGATCTCAGTGGACCCAGGGTGTTGCAACTTTACTGAAGCATATGGCTCACTTCCAATGTTAAGAGTCCATGAAAGATTTCTTTCCAATATCCCCCTCCTTAATCCATCCCCAGCATCTGTCATCACACAAAAGGGTCGGAGGCAGCGGAGCCAGCATTATAGTAAGCGGCTTGCTGAGCGAGCCACAGACGTTTGCCATCTTCTGGCTGTGATGAAGACTGGATAAATTAGGAAAACATTTTCATTAGCCTCACTCACCTGAAAAATAATCAGCAGTCAACTCCTATTTTAAAAGGTGGCCTGTCAAAGAGTCAAGAAATAAAATCCGGTGGCAAATATGTTGCAAAGACAAACA
Source organism: Ceryle rudis (assembly GCA_033439905.1). Lineage (NCBI taxonomy): Eukaryota > Metazoa > Chordata > Aves > Coraciiformes > Cerylidae > Ceryle > Ceryle rudis. The sequence goes on from JAAGNO010002045.1 coordinate 51,524, forward strand.
TAAACAACTACATCTGTGATGATGCACTGTCTCAAATGGATCTTCGATATCTAATTCCAGGATTTTATGCACTCAGACACATAAATCTCAGACATTCATACTCTGCCAATATTTCAAGTCATACCCATAAAGCATATTTGAATAGGATTCAAGCTGATGAAAATCAAGTTGTTACTTTTAAATGGATTTGGTGACCCTGTGAATGGAGCTGATGGCTTCAGTCCAGCAGATGACAATCCATTAAAGAAAAATTTGCTACCGCAATTCTTAGTGCTAGGAAAGGTGTGAAAGAAAATGTGCCCTTCCAGGATGTGCACTACCATATTTCTGGTCCCACAGATGGCTGCTTGAATGGCTGCAGGCTTTTTGCCTTGCCTTTTCATAAGGCATAAAGATATTCAGTCTTCACTGTTTTCAGGGAGACATTTTAAATGCAGTAAGCTTATGAAGAGACACATCCCACTTGAATTATTTTCGAAAAACCTCTTCCTTTCAAGTCACCAATTCTCTGCCATGGAGGAAAAAGAAATGAAGAAACATTAAGCCAAAGCCCATAAACAGATTTAGTTTTTTTGTATGCAAGATGAGCCTGGGAGAAACAAAACAATTCAGGTACCAGAGAGCAGCTCTGCAGGGAAAGGTTAAGGAATAATAAAGAGGGATTTAGATCACACCACTTTACACACATTTATGAGGGAGAAATTTAACACCCAGATAACAAATTCAGTTCAGGTTTTACTTCCCCTCTCCCTCCCCCCCCTTCCCCCCCTTAAAGACGACATACCCTTCCATTTGCAAATTACTTTAATTTAAATACTTCCAGGTTAACAAAACGTCTTAAGTTTGACATGCCCCAAATTACAAACCAGAAACAAAACCTCTTGACAAAGGGTAAGGAAAAAAAAAAAATGTAATCCAAGCCCAAATCTCCTTTCCTAAACTGGAGTTTATGGTCTGTGAGCTGGCTGCCCTCCAGAGTCTGACACAATGTCTGGAGCACCCAGAGCAGCTGGAATTCATTTTCTTCCTCCAAATCTATGCACTTTCATATGAAGTTGTGTTTTGGCACTGCTGCCTAAGAGAGAGAGTTCAGTGCAAAAAATCTAACCCCGGCCGTGTTTCTTTGCAACCCAGCACTCGCCAAGCAAACAACAAAAAAGGAGAAGAAGAAAAAAAAATTAGAGAAAGAAAAGAAAAGCCCTTTCCCTTCCCCCACAAATACACAGATGACTGTACCAAACAGGGGGGCTATTCATGGCTGTTCAGGAATGGGTCACAAGGAGAAATGTTTGCAGATAAAACCAACACTTCCCCCCCGCCTTAATTTTTTTTTTTTTTAAATAAACATTGTGGAGGCCCCTGAAAGGCACTGGGGACGTTCAAGAGTCAAGGTCCTGCTGATCCCTTCTGCCTCCCATTCCTGCGTCTCCCATGCTGGCCTCAACATGCAGCCCCCCTCCATGAGGGTCTGGACACCCTTAAGCCACCTCCTCCAGGCCACAGCCACTGTGGGGACTCTGGGGGGGCAGCGGGGCTTGGGGGCATCACGCTGCTGCTCCTCGCCTGGGTTGGCAGTGGGTCAAGGGGGGAGGAGGGAGGCGTCCAAGGCACTCCCAGGCAGTCCGGTCACAAAATCACGCACTGGAGTTTGTGGGAGCCCGTGGCTCTGTCTCCCCGCCATTTGGTCTTTTTCTTCTTCTTCTGGCTTTTCTCTGGGATCTGTTGCCTGTTTTGCAAGACAGAGAGGAAAGTAAACAGGTGAGACACAAGGCTAGGGCAGGCATCAGCTTCCAGAGCCCTGGGCAGACAGTAGAACTGGCTATATGTATATTTTAATGCATGTGTATATTTGCATATATATCACCACATACCTTTCCACCACTGCATGGCTTTTCATGACACACAGCTAACAAGAGAACTGCCTGTGTTTTTAAGGAAGGAGGAAAGAAGCCGTAAACAAACACTAAGTCCAACGGCAGGGATGTACGTCCTGCCAGGGCACTATGCCTCCAGTTGCTCTGGGTGAACTGCTGCTTTCTCCCCTGCCAGGGGGTTGCTCTGGGAAGCAAAGATGCTCTTAAGCAATGCAACTGTCATCTATAACACTACTGCTAACACTCATTAGGGAAGAGGCTGAAAGAGATACAAAGTGCACAGAGAAACAAACCCTTCTGGAAAGATTTGCTTTCAGCTGACATTGCCCTTAGCTAGCTGTGCTGCTGTGGAATTGGTTATGGAGAGTGGCTAAAAAATAACAATGAAATAGTCTTCTGCGGATGGGGCTTTGGCCTCCCCTTGAAGCTGTGAAGAGCACAAGAGCATGGAGAGTGAGCTGAGCTTAGAAAGATGTCCCCTGAAGTCACAGCCACCAGAAACACACAGCTGAGACCTCCTGCATGGCGCCGTGGTAGCGCAAATCAGTCAGGTGGGCTGTGAGCAAGCTCACGTTACATTGGGTGCTCTCCCTTTTCATTAAGATGAGGCATTGCTTAAATACCTGTTTGCAACTGTACCAGTTTGCAGCAGCCACTCAGCCCAGTGGTGAAGATTTAACAGAAGAAGGCTTTGTAGTTTAACCACCCAACAGGCAGCCTGTAAACTTAGATTTTATTGCAAGATAAACCACAGAAACACGAGCAGCTTCCATAGATTCAAGCAGTGTCTAAATAACCAGCCTGAAAGTCTGAATAGTTCAAAACCAGCCTCTTTGCTATGGAGTATGCCAGGCACTAAACTGTTTAGATCAAGTTATCCAGACCAGGCTGAAACATAGCTGGGGGACAAATCATTATGGCTTTAGCTGGTGTTTTTCTAACAGCCTCCTTTCCCAAATGCTTGCAACCACCTGAAAAACAGCTTTGACTAAAAGATTTTTTTTTTTTTCCTAGCAAGCACGAAGTCTGGAAGCATGAAAAACAAAGCTTTAAAGCTCAAAGCTAGATAGCTGAAATAAAAAAATACTTTAAAGTAAATTTGGATAAATGCTAAGTGGCCACAAGCTGTTCAAAGTGTCCTGGAACTGTTTGAGCGATCCAGAAAAACACATCCCTCATCCACTCAAGATTTCTGCTGTGACAGTCCTTGTGTACACACTGCTCAAGCATAAAAGGGGTTTCAAGAAGTTAAAATAAATAAATAAATAAATAACTCTATTGGGTGGACTCAATCACTCCACTCCTTTCTGGATTACTTCCAGACAACAGTTTCTTGCACGAAGCTAAATAAACTGGGAATCAGCCAAGTACAAGGAGCACAAACAGTGCCAACCCTGAATAAGAGTTCTCACCCTGCAAACTTGCATGGGCTCTGAGGACTTTCTACGTTTGTAAAGCACTCCAGGAATGACACTGTTATTAAAGAGCTGTAAATTTACATTTTATTGGAAAAACTCACTTTAAAAAAAACCCAAAATCAATACTTGGTGGGTGATACATCCTACGGCTGTGGACAGTTTGCAATGTCTAAAGATTAAGTAAAGCTGCATAGTGGCAAATGACTGGCTAGATCACAGAACTGCCATGGTAGGAAAAGACCTCTAAGATCACCATGTCCAACCATCATCATCAACAACAACAACTAAACAAACAAACCAAAACCAAACCAAACAGCACACAGCATCTCTATAATCTCTGACTTAAGCCAAGTTCCAGCTCTTGTGAACATTTCTGGTGACTCTGATGCCATGGAGGGCTTCACCTGGCTGGCAATAACTTTCATAGAAACTACTCAGGGTCCTGAGGTGTGTCACCTAGATTTGAGGTTATGGAGTACATTTTCAGGGCTTGAATTTAGTGATGTCTCATTACAATGCTCCTTCCAGCCTGTCTGGAGTCACATTATGTAGGGAAAGGAAACAGAGCCTCAATATCTTATTTTGGCTATGTTTGTTGGTTTTTTTCCCCAGAGTAGAATAGATGGTGGTAAGATCTTGCTGTAATACAAAAGTAATATTTAGTGAGCTAATGATGAGTTACAGAACAGTTAGGAAATAGCTTGGGACATTTCCAGCTCAGCTCTGTAGTTCTCCAAAGACTTTCTGCCCCCTGCTTTTGAGACATGTGGGAAGAGTGGGCAGTACCATCTGCTTTTGATAGAGGCTGACTCGAGGCTGTGCTAAGATATTCACAAGTACAGATACGCTGCGAATAAATGCATCATGGTTTAATTGCCGAGTGAGGCACTTTGACTGCACGGTGGGGAGGAGCATGATTTCAGCTCAGCGCCCTCCCAAAACATGAAAAATGAGGGCCCAGAAAAATCTGGCAGACAACTGGTGCCAGAAAAACAAATCTTCTCTGAGAGATTTCAGATTATCAGCCAAGACACCGAGATGTGTGTGCAGCTCTTTTCCCGCAGGGCAGCCGGGATTTTGGAAGGCAGTCCCTTCCCACCAGCAGCCAGGGCAGGGGTTCACCCAAAGAGCAGGCATTTGCCAAAGCGAGTGAAGGAAGCTCATGCCAAAACTGGGAACAAAACTCTGCAGTCTGAGGAGGAAACCTGTGGCTTAGCCATTAGGTCATGCTGTTTCTCATACAAAGCAGCTTAATTTTTTCCATTTAGTGAGCAGAAAATGTTAGAAGTCACCTACAACATTAGAATTTTGTAGAATTTTGCTAGTTGTTTTTAACCTCTGGAAACATGAGACCCTGAGAGGACAAAGCTATGAAAACCTGAATTAATGGTCCACAGCTTTTAACACTGGCCTTTTAAAGCTGATCATTATAGTAGGCTTTGCACTGTTTGTTGAATAATATTTTTTCATCACAGACATAACTAGTTCTCAACCTGCCTAGCACTGATGTCCTGCAAAGGTAACCAAGTATTAGTAACATCCCTATGCAGATAAAGGTCAAGAAAGTTTAGTAAACCCCAGAAATCTCTCACCCCCAACCAAACCACCTGGCTCTTGCTCCCCAAAAGTCAGATTGTGGCTCTCTGAGCCAGGACTCCTGCATGTCCTATCCATGGGCAGTGAGCAAGTTAAGAGTTTGCAGCTTACCTTATTACCCTTACGAGATCATGGAAGGCCTTGTCAACATTTAGAGGTGGGTCCTTGGCACTAGTTTCTATATAGGGAATCTGGAGGTGAGAAACATATCATGAAAGAGATTAATAGCAGCCTACTTGTTGGTAGCAAACCAGTTTCAAAATGAAAAACCCTAAAGCCTGAAGAAATACTGTGCCTAAGAGACCAGGGAAATACAGGTAAACATAGTGTTGTCATGACACTGTTATCAACACCTTCACGCTCACTGCAGGGTCAGCAAGTGCTTACAAAAGGCCTGGAATAAGCACCAGGCAAAACAGCTGTTATTAGAGCTCCAGGTTTGGGGAAGAATAATCATAGACTTCATGTCGTCAGATGTTCCCTCCCCCTAAGCTGTGGTTGCAGACGTGAAAATAGCCGAAGGTTGTTGAAAGATGAGCACTTGCCAAAAATTCTTGCTTGCCACATTTTATTAGGACTACTGCATGAATATTTCATGGCTACAATTCCTCTTCAGTGTAAAATGATCTTTTCCTTCAAAGGCTGACAGCCAGATGGGGCCTCCTAGACTGCTTGTCCAGCACACTGGCAGATTTATAAAACTGCCTCTGATAAGGCATTTTTGTGCACGGCCTTTTTCCAAACTGTGTGCATACAGATGGGTTCAACATGTTGTACTGCAGTGTAGGTGCCCTGGCTCCAACAGAAAGGAGTTTCCTTGGGGAGGGAGTGAACCTGCCCTGCCAAGCTCCCATTGTGGTTTGTTTAGAAATGCTGCACAGCTTGCCATTTAGGCACAGCAAGCTGCCAAGAGGTCTCAGGCTTGTTTGGCTTTACCTTTCCATTCAGTTCCCTACAGGTATTCAGGACTGCTGGCATTTAGAAGTGATAAGTGGAATAGCATGTGATCTACACCCATCCAGGACAAATTTCTCAGGTTATACTATGGCACAAATAATGCACAGCTAAGATGGTGGGCCAGATGTATATAGCCTTAACAGCCCTGTGATGTCATTTTCTTTAACAAGCTCACTTCCTAAAGACACCTGGGTATACTTCCTAATGCCTGATTTTGCCTTTTCACTCTGGCAGAGTGCACGTTCTTCCCTCAGTTTGAACATTTCACACTTCTCACCACTCACAGACACCTTGTACACAGAGCTTTGTGATGGCCACAGCTCTGCTACAGCCTGGTGCACAGCAGAGGTTCTAGCTTCAGTGATGAACTGGTCCTACTGAAAGGAAACTGCATAGCTACTACTTTGAAGTAGTCAGAAATGCAATTGCAAGTGTTTGTAAGAGAAATGTAAGAGATTCAGCTACAAATGAGCAGAGAATTCAATTCTGAATGCCTGTAATGGGACTTAGCACAACCAATTAAACAATCCTACAAACTTACATTATGTTTTGTTGCCATTTCTCTTCCCTGTTCTCTTGTAATTTTCCGTAAATGCATTAGATCAACTTTGTTCGCCACCAAAATCATTGGAAAGGACTCTCTGGAAGAAATCAAAACCACCACCCAATTATTAACAGACTACAATAAAAACTGCTGAGCATAAGTTTCACTTTCTGATGTTGACATTATCTAACGTTTTCAGCTACAGACATACCACACATATGTAGAGAAATATAAAGAAAGACCAAATGAACACACATCAGCCCCTGGACTGTGGAACATATATGTTCATACTATAAAAATTCACTTGACAAGTTCTATGCATGCACGCGTACATTCACTTCTATTTGCAGGCACTTCAGGGACTTAGTGTCATCATTTTTGCAATGCCTGATAATAGCTAAGCCTGCAGATCCAACTAGGTGAAGAAAAAACTACAGAATTAGTCAGAAAATTAACTGAGATATAGAGACAGATACTGAACAGGAGATTGGGACTGGTTTGTAACAGTTAAGGCATCTCAGCAACTGCATAACTTGGCAGCTGCTCATCACTGCAACGTAATGAGGTATGGTGGAGGACCTGGTGTCAGTTCATGTCCTGGCCATCCACTGAGAGTAACTGTGGGGGAAGAAAAGATGGACTCTGGGAGTCGGTGCTTAGAGGGTCATGAAAATTATAAATCAGGAGAAATCATAGAAAGGTGAGATTATAATCATAGAACAAACGTCAGGAAAGGGACTATATTAATGTGGAAAACTGATGCCATTTGGTTTCATTTGATTAAAGGAGGCCAAAAAACATTTTGCTTTTGATTATACATTAACTCCAGTTTGTATAATGTAATGGGAGAAATTTCACAGAAATTTCTTTTCAGTTTAGGGGAGAAAATTATTAGGAGCAAAGATCCCCATCAGCTGTTAGCTCCAGACTAATTGAAAGAGTGGCAGTCGTAGCTGGAAGGAGGCTGGTGGGGGAAACAAAAGAGCCTTGCTAAGCTTCCACATGCTATTACCTACCATCTCCTAGTCCCAGAAAAAAACCTGATGAACAACCATCCTTTTGTACCAAACCCCCCTACCTTGGTAATAATACTCTCAGTATTTCTCTAACTTTACCAGGTGTGTTAGAGATGGTCTTCAGCCACCACCTGAGAAGACACCCATCTATCCACAGCACATCCAGTGCAAGGCTCTCATGATGGAGTGTGGGGATGAGGCTCTCCCCAGTAGAAATCCCATAGCTCTGGTGATTAAATGGAACCAAGGCAGATCGCGCCATGGGAAGTCCTGGCAGTGCAGCTGCTGCCCAACCCACCCCACCTCCCATACAGAAACCTCTCCTCTGGTTGCACGACACAGAGAGCAAAGTCATGCTGCAGGGCCTTTACACATGGCTAGGAGGGAGGAGGTCACTTCTGATAATTGGTAGTTATTGTTAGTATTATTTTCTTATATTTAACTTTAAACCTTCCTAAAATGATTTCAGTGTTCTCTGCTGTAACAGAGATGATTTTATTGGGGTAAGGAGCAGCTGGCCATACTCATTTCTGCATAAACCACTTCCCTCTCGATTTTCAAACAGCATTTTTGTGTCATTTTTCATCGAAATGATAAGGCCTCCATCTTCTCTCTGGCATGCTGCCCACTGCTCTGGCTGAAAAAAATACCGTACTGCATTCTGCATTTTAAATGAGTCTTACAGTTATTCATTCTGATAATGTGGCTTTGATTTAATTTTAATACCTGAGCATTGATATATCTTGACTCTGATCACTCGTAGCAAAACACTTGCTTGTCTGGATTATTTGATTTCTTTTTGGCTTGCAGCACACTGATAAGAATGGGATTACATTTGGACAGTATCTCATTTGCCTTGTTTACATCAAGTATAAAATTCTGTGGGGACTTTGTTCTCTGTTTTAAGCCATCTGATTGCTAGTTGGACAAAGCTACTACAGCTGGAAGTTTTACTGTAATGAAGGCTACAGAAAGAAACAGGAGGAAGGCTTTGAACAGCTCATCTAAAGCATCAGCCTGCAATTCCTCTGGATTTTAGGTTGCCAAAACTGACTGCTCACTTGAAAACCAGGGCGATGCTCTGCTCACAGCTACCTGTGGGTCTGGCAGGATGGTTTCTTTACTGATGCTGCTCCTACTGCTGAGATTTTCTGTACAAGATGAGGTTTTGGATGAAGTACTGAGCTCCTCACGCTTTGGTGGTGTTGAGCAGGGAAACAAAAACAACTTCACTAGCCTGTTTCACTTCCTGCTTCTCACACACCAGCTGCAGTGTTTGCAAAGTGTACGGATGGGTAAAAGTTTCAGCCCAGAGCTAAACAATGAATACTGCATCGTATTTTCACAAAGTTAAATTAGATTAAAATGACATTGGTTTGGGGCAGGTAACAGGAAACACCGTCCTGTCTTCTTCAGCTTTCAGAAACAGATTTAATTTGCCCCAAGCTCAGCTGGCAGTGAAGAAAAGACTGTTGTGATCTGGGAGGCAGACTGAGTGAGTGACATTTTTCTTCATTTAGATGAAATCAAAGGGTGGTTTTTCCTTTACTTTTCACTCTTGTGGGCTCCGCTTTGGATGCTTTACTGGAAGAGCTGTCAGCCGTGAAACTCACATGATACGGGTCCACCCTTCCTGTGGGGAAGTTATTCAGAGCTGCAAAAGGAAGCCAGCAATGAGGCCTGAACCCTCTGGTGGCTTTTCTTGATGACTTCCATAATTAAAAGCCATTATAAATGGAAAAAATAAGTGTTTCAAAGCTGCAGACATATAAGGGCTTAATTCACACCCCACCCAGTGAGAATGGATTCATCACCTCTTGAACCCAGATGGTAAGAGGGAGTTATCTCAGAGATAAACTAGCAGCTTCCCCTCATTCTGTCAGGACACGTTTCCTTACCACAGCTAAACTCCCGGCAGTACCTTCTCCCGTGCATGAAGAAAGAGGGGAGCAGACAATCTCTCTTGCTTTTTCCCCAGTCACTCAGAGATGTTTTATTAATTGAAAATGGTTGCTGCAGAGCACAATGCATTAACTGCATTACACCCCTTTTAAGAAATACACTTTCTTCCAACATGAGGTGTTATCTCTTGCAAGACACTTGTTCACACACTCAAATCATGCAGGACCTTCTAAGGTTTGTCTGGCAGAAACTGAAGCCAGGGAAGGGAGGATGCTGCCAGGACGCACTAAAAGATTAGGGCTGAATGAATGCTTGCTAACTCCCTGCTGGTGTTCCTGAAGTGCCTGCACTGTGCACAGAGCATCCTTCCTCCCTCTTCACAGCCAAACTGGTTACCTTCAAAGCTGTCTGATCTGCCTTTCTCACACTGCTCTGCTAGACCATTCTGGGAGGAGTTTCTCCCTTTCAGACCCATTTTCACTCCATTATAACACTACTGAACTTTTCCATGTTGAAAGCACTACATATTTATCAGGAGAGGTAAAACACTTATTCCTCATACGTTGGTCCACAAACCCCCATAGCAGGATTTGCCCTGGGGCACCCAGGAGGCAAAAGGCAGGGTGAGTCATGCAATCACCCACACTGCATGGTCTCCAGGAGTGGGGGTCAGGCAGCACCAGGCTCCACAGCACCCACCTGTCCTTGACTCTGAGGATCAGCTGGTGGAACCGGTCCACATGCTCGAAGCTAGCCTTGTCCGTCACCGAGTAGACTATAAGAAAACCATCTCCAGTTCTCATATACTGCTCCCGCATTGCACTGAACTCCTCTTGGCCCGCAGTATCCAGAACTAGGGACAGAAGAGACAAAGGTTTTTAGTTACTGTGAGGATCTGTGGCTGCTGTCAGCGCTATGTGTCCTACATGGCCCTTCTGCCTCCTCTGGGCTTGGTTCTCTCAAAGGCTGCAAGATTTGATGAAAGCAAATTGGATAGACAAGGTGGTTTCATGTTACAAAACAAAAACCACTTCCAGACCCCACTCACCACATGTCTATGCTGGGAACGGATGGAGGGGAAGAAGACTACATGGATTTTCCTTTCATTTTCCAGTACCGAATACTGACCACTGAACTTGGGGAGTTACTCCTCTGGCAAGGTATGGCTCAAAGTATTTCACAACCCTCCATTTTTTCCTCTCCCAGCTCTCTCTGTTCCCTGCATGGAAAAAAACAAGACTGGAAGAGTAAATAAATGCCAGTTTAAATGTCAGGGACAATCTACAAAGTGCATGGTGAAGCAGAGCTGGGAGACAACCTAGAGTAATAGTTACAAGCCTTGTCCTTTCCTCAATACCTGGATGTTATTTCTCCACAATTATGTGCTTTCAGAGGAAGACTGCACAGCCTTGAGGAACTCCTCTTAAATATTTATTCCCAAATGGTGTGCTAATGTTGAGAAGCTCATTAAAAGTGGTAGAAGAGCTTTAAGTGACTTACGTATCCTATATAGCAATCATAATCCCATGCATTGACAATGACTAAATATATGCTCCCCTAGAACACCCCAGCTGTAGTCTCAACCCAGATGCTGTTCCCTGTTAGATTAACCTCCTCTCTGATGTGACCATAACTCACTGTTTCTCCACCTTTTGCTTTGCAGGGGGTCCCATCAGCTACATCATGGACCACATATGGAGCAAGACACATGAGCCTTCTGAGTAAACACCACATACTGATGCAAATATCAATGCCAAATCTTGTACCTTGGCTTTGTATACTGCCAGGATTTTGACTTGCAGGAGAAGGGTCCAAGAGGAGTTCATCAGTTTAGGCAATGCCAGTACAAATGCAGTGTAAGCTCAAAGTGCATCATCTGCTCAGAAGTAATAGTCCTAATGCATCATTGTATCTCAGATGCAAACACCTTAATGATGACTGGGAATGTTTTCACATAGCAGTCAACTGGGCTGGGAGGGAAAACTCTTTCTGCCTCCACTGTACAGCCACAGATACACAAGTATCTGCTGCCCACAAGTGATGGGGAAAGCCCAGGGCACCAGTGTATGGAGACTGGTGCAAGCACACTGCTGACAGAGCAGCAGGTCCTGATAAGGGTTTTTCTAGTCTGAGCAGGCCCACAGTCCTAGCATGATGTTCCCTGTAGAGGTAAGTACTCAGGCTACCCCAGTTTCCAGAGAGGGCCAGGATAGAGCCCACTTTGCTGCTGATGTTACTTGCTGAATCAGCATGGGTGGCCACAGGCAGACATGCTGCATGTCACAGCACACCCCACAAGCCAGCCCACACACCTTCACTATATGTTTGGAGGAAAGGCAGCTACCCTGGAGAACCTGGAGACCTTATTTGGTGATGCCAGGCCTTTTAAAGCCTTCAGCCTCATTCATTCATCTGCCTTAGCTGGTCTTGAATGACTGTTTCCATGAGCCCTTAAAGTGAAAAGAGCTTCTAGGCTCTTGCAGAGAACCTGAGATTTAGGCTTGTTTGCTGAGTAGCTGGAGCTTGCTTAAAGTCATGGGTGTCTCTTCATAGCCTTTTATTCTACTTCTTCCTTCTAAATCTATGAAATAAGTGTCTCAGCCCAAATGCATCAAGGCTATTCTTAAAAGAAGAACAAAAAAAAAAAAAAAAAAAAAAAGGAAAAAGAAAAACAACCCAAAGACACTACATGTGCTGGTGAATTTCTGTGCCCTGGGCAGAATTGCTACCATGGAATAGGGCCAGGACCACATGGCTAGGATGGAAGAGGAAATTAATCCTTCCTACCTGCCTAACCTGTAAGGGGAAGCTGGGCTGCCCTCATCTGACTCCTGCACCAGCTGGACATGATGGCAGGGAAAGGCTGAGAACCAACACACACACACAAACACAAACTCCCTTCCTGTCTCCAACACACATACCCAACTTGTGGTGGAATAGGACAGCTTCTTGCAAGGGGCTGGGCTCTCCTGCCCTCACTCCCCCTCAGGACAAGGCAGGTGCCCAAGCACAAGCCGTGGGCAGGAAGGTGGAGATGGATGTGCTGTATCCTGCATGGTAATTTGCTTAGGGACTTCCCCTCACTTTGGCACATTTGCAAACCTCCCATGAAACACATGAGAAGCATCCAGCTCTGCTCTTGCACCCACCAACCCACCCCCAGCTGCTGATCCTCCAAAGCTTTGCATCCCCTGCAGAAGGGCAGGAGATGAGTGCTGGAGGGTTGTCTGTGGGGATACCCAAGGGACAGCACAGGGCTGTGCTCCTGACACTGCTATCTTGCCTGGATCCCAGCCATGGTATCACACTAAACACAGAGCCGCTGTGTCAGCAGCTGCTATTTAAGGGGAATTCACTTGCAGCGTTCATAGAAAGGTGAGCAAGTCCAGGCAGCATTTAAAATGGCACTTTGAAAATGCAAGTAAAAAGACATGCAGCAGTTAAGGTTAATCTCAGATAGGCTATTTGTGTGAAGTAAAGCATCATGTGGATGGCCAGAGAAAGTCCTTTGAGAAGACTTTTACCTATAAGAAGATGGGAAGTGGCAAGGACAAACCTTGGGAAGGTGACACTAGGAAGGTGACTTTGCTGTCTTCCCAAAGGGGTGAGGAGATTTAGAATGTTAGCCAGCATTCACCTTTTAAAGTTCCTGTTTCCGAAAATAAGATGCCAGAAGTCATAGAAATAATCACAAACAGAGCACTGTGAACTCTCTCTTCCCCTGGTACACTTTAAACCAGCAGTTGCCTCTTACTGGCAGTGCATAAAAGCCAATGTGGAAACAAGGCTGGACTAAAGCACAGTGGGTTTCCCCCACACTCTTCCAAGAACTGAAATCAGATTCATAGGCTGAGCAGTGCATGACCAGGGACTTCCAACAGCAAACTTGGTCAAGTTCCCACAAACTTGACCAAAGAATAAGCAAGGAGGAGCATTAACAAAAGTGTTTGGTTAAAGATCGAGGAGAGAGAATCCAAGGACTATGTCTAGCTAGGAACAGACATCCAAAGAGGGCAAAGCCATTTTACAGAGCTATCATGCAATCAGCTGGAGACTAAACTAAGAGCAATTAGGCTGTAAGAGCCCAGCAGGAAGGTCTCCTGCTTTGCCAGTAAGAGATTGCCGAGAGAAGAAATGGCCTTTTCCACTTTCCAGTGGATGTGACCCCAACTGTTGTGATGAACTCCTTGCTAATTGAATCCTGCCCCCATAGAGCTCTACACACCATTTTCCTGTGAATTCTGATGGGTTAAGCAAGAGCGTGGCTGCTTAGAGAGCACTTCTGAGCAGACACAGAAGCCCAGGAATACACAAGAATTTGTGACCCAAAATAGAAGCACCCAGTGCTTCCAGGTATTTTATGTGGCAATGTCATTACAACAGACAGTGGTCTGAGTGCCCAACTAGAGGCACAGGCAGCTAAATCTAAGCCAAGGGCAGAGTTATACTGCGAAATCTAAGTCACAGCATTGCTTTTTCTAAAGCCTAGGCTGGATCAAGTTCAGATTCAAACACAGCCTTCCCAGCCTTCAGGGAGCTCGGATTTGGCTGTGCAGGTGAGTTCCTCTTCTCTTTTCATACCTAGGCAAAATTCCCTCCTACATCTTTATCTTTACACTGCTGGGCAGACAGGTGTACAGATCAACTCAAGAGAGTTTCTCTGCTGTCCGTGGCATCTAAGGGGTCAAAGATAACCAGACAGGCAGTCTAAACCCATTTTTTATCCTTCAACCCTTAGATTTCACTGCCCAGATCGGACACCAGCAGCCTGTTCCAAGCAGCAACTGCACATTACTGCAGCCAGACCAGAATACAGCTCAGTGTGGCTCTTGGAGCACCTTGCATTCCAGCATCCAGAAGAGTGGCTGCACACCATGAAGCTCAAGCACAGGATGCAGTTGTTTTGTGCCTGCCTTGTTCTCATGCTCAGTAAGGCAGGTACAATGTGTACAACTTGATTTTTGTAATCAGTGTCCAGTGAAATCCCTTTGGCTACTTAAGTCCAGCACACGTGCAAGCCTTTAAGAGAGCTGGATGGGTCAGCAGGCAGATAGGAACCTGGGTTTACAGCACCAGGGAGAGGAACAGCCTTAAGGAGTCTGACATCTTCTGCTTCTTTGACTTCTTAACATGAATACAGAAGTTCCTGTGAGCAAATAGCAGAACTGGGAATGTGGCACTGTCAGGAGACCACAGGTTACAGAGACAGACGTCTCATGGTGCTTCTCTCTCCAAGTCTTGTTTTCCTCTCCTCATGGTAGCTCTGCTTCAAAAGGTGGGCCCAGAGAGAAACCCAGCAGCTTGGCAGCTAGGCTCAAGGGAAACCTTAGTTTGAATTGACAAGTCAAACTGAAGAGTTTCAGTCTGAGGAAAACCATCCCTACAGTCTTTGTCTTCCTTCTATCAGCAGCGTGGTGGGAGGGGGCACCCCCATTCAGACATTGGCTTCAGCTGGGGAATGAGTATTCTGGGCACTGAGCAGAAGGACTGCAGGGACCACAGTTTATATTCTGTATTGCCACACCCCAAGTCACCCCGAAGAGGTATGATGTGCCCATACTGTGCACAAGGAGAGGCAGATGCTTCACTTGGTCACTCTGATGTATCTGCTCCTTCTCAGATACGGCCAGACTGCCCCTGGCATAAGAGCTTTCCTCAGGGAAAAACATGTGATGTGGAAACACTGGGGCTTTTATGAGCCCTTCTTCTGTGCCCTAACTAAATACACAGATGTTATAACATGGAAAACCCGAGTACTTGAATTCTTGCCCTTTCTTTAAGGAAAAAGAAAAGAAGAGCCTTCACAAGAAAGGCTTCCACATCAATAAACAGTATAAAGATGCAAGCCCTTAATGGTGCTCTTTCTCTAACAAAGAGCAAGTATTAAAAGCCTTGTGTTTTCCATGTTGCAACATCAAAATTTTCCTGGCAAGAAAAAAAATCCCCACAACCCAAGACAAAAAATCCTCTTTCTAGGTTGCAAAATCCCACCAATTAAGGGAAGGAAAATACTGTACACACAAATAAAAGAATGAAAGTACAAACTTCATTTGAATTTTAATTCTTTCAATGACACTACCCTAAGTTCAAATAAAAGAAAAGAAAGTGAACTGCAAATCAACCTTTTTGCCTACAACTCTGAAGCAACCTTTGATCTCCCTCTGGCCTCCTGGCTCAATTGTTCCCAAGCTTTCTGAGGAGAAAAGCAAAAAAGCAGACACCCTGTCCTGGGATAACTAGCAGCAAAAACCCTCAGCAAAAGCGACGCGTGTGAGACACATATTGAAAGGGTAGAGAGGGGGAAGGAACAGTGCTTGGTGTTACTCCACAGGGGTGCAGGTCTAGTCCAAAGCAAGGGCACCCAGGGATTGACAGAGGGACTTGAGAAGAAGAGAAAAGTTCAGGACAACTTCTAGGCAGACAGTCTAAATCATACCAACGAAAGGAAAGGGAAGGCAAGGGAGACCACAGCCTCATTTCACCAACCCACAGGCACAATTCCTTGCTTTGCTGGTACCAACTGGCACAGCCCTGCTGACAGCTAAGAGTTTAGCCCAATTCATCAACATGCCCAACCAATGCACTTGTGGCCATCTTTTCCTCTCCTCTTACTCACCACCTTTTTATCTCTCTGTGGTTTATAAGTCATGAGGAATTTTGAACCACTGGGAATTTTTTGCCATACTAAGGTATTCACTTTTGGCTTCATGCCTGGCATTTTGCAGCCACACCAAAAGAAATCCTCTGCTAATTACTAAGTGAGCGTGCACACAGAAATGAGTGTACAAAAGTAATGATAGAAACTCAACTGGGGCAACAGCTAATCAAAGTAGATTAACCCTGGCCCCCACTTAATTCCAACCCGATGTGTCTATATGGCACCTGTGTGTGAATGCATTTAAGCAAGCACATCACTGTGCCATTTCAGAATGGACAGAGGGGAATAAATGAAGATTGGGAGCTGGTCTTAACCATTGTTGGGATGGCAGCAACTGAAAAAATGGGCTAGCCACTAATCACCCGTGCATCCCTTATTCAGGGTAAGTGCCCTGTTCCACTTTACAACACTTGTCCTCCAAACACTGCATCAACGGTCTTATAAGGCTGGTGTAAAGCCAACGATAAAGTATTTTTGTGTACTGTCGGACTTGAACACACTAAGCAAAGGTCCCACAATCTAATGTGAGGCAGGGAAGTATCGCAGACTCTTCTTTGGTGAGAATATAGACACAGAGATATGCCCAAAACAGAGAGCAAATATATAAAAGAAGAGTTTGAACATTGATTTGGCTCAAGATCTAAGACTTGAAATAAAAGCCTGTTCCATTTAAGTCTACTTTCAGTGAGAGATTTCAGTAAAGGAAAAAAATGCAAATCAAACATTTCATCATGCTGCCAGTTAGTGCTATTGAACAAATGTGGGTGGAGGTCTTCATGGAGTGAAGCCAAATGCTTTATGCAAGCTGGCTAGCACAAGAGTTTTTTTACAACATAATACTGGTGCAAATACCAAATGCTAGAGATGCTTTGTACAGAACTGCTCAGGCAACAGCCTGGAAAAGGGTGAGCTGCATTTTCTTTTTTTTTCCTAAACTTTTAAGTTGTTGGATGCCAATGTATATGGCTTTTTTAAATTTTTTAATAACTATTTCTGCAAACTTAGAAGCTTATAGACCCCCTCCACACTATATCATCACTTGGTAGTCTCATCTTCTAAAACTAGTTCCTATTTTGGGAGTGGGCAGATTCTTCTTTCCACCAAGTACTGCATGAAATATCAGCTTGCAAAGGATTTGGTCACAAAAGACAACTGGAAAGTCTAGAATTTATCATGATGCATCTTTACCCTTCCTATCATGTTTGTCCCTAATTTTATACCATAAGTGAATCATGCAAACTCATGTAACCACAAGAGCAACTGTCCAAGTATATGGTAACCTCTGAGAATGTCCCAGATACAAAGCCTATGACAGAAAGCTGTGGCAGAAGACACAGGATAGTCTTTATACCCTGGCAGATGGTAAAGTCTCACACGCTTTTCCAAACAAGAATATTCCTTTCTTCCAAAATTCTGATTGTTCAATATCTCAAGCAGTAGGAAAGAGAAGGAGAAGCTGCAGTTTCACTTCTGTTGCTGCAAAGCATCTGTGGGCACATGAACTCTGAAAGTCAGGGATTCCCAACATGCCATTCAAGGCCACAGCTGAATTCAGTTCAGCTCAAGTACAGCCACTAAACTACATCTGAGCAAAAGAAAGGCTTTTTTTCAGTAAAACAAAAGGTTAAGTTTCTGCTTGTTGGAAAGCAACCTCTTTCCCCAACTCCCACCCAGGCTAGGGTTGTGTTTTGGTTTGGTTTTTTATGAGTAAACAAAAATTCCAAATATGCACTGAAAGATGCCTTTTCTACTTCCAAATAATTCACAAACCCCAGGCTGTTTCAGCCAAGACCAATGTGTACAGCAGCTGGTACTGTAATATCAGTACACGGGGCATACCAGCAAAGATAAAGGTTACTCATTTTAGAGCGCTGGACTCTGTACTAAGAAGAAAGAATGGATTTCATTTACACCAAGACTGGATTTTTCTTTTATACAACACAAGCACTTAAAAGTAAAGGTGCACAGGTACATTATGTGATGAGTAATTGAGAGGAGGTATCTCTGATGAACATGACAACAAGAGACACATTTGCGCACCAATTTCACAAATATTCCCTTATATCAGCTATCAGCTACTGACATATTTAAATGAACAAGTGTTGACAAGATTAAGTTGTTTGGGGTTTTTTTTAAATACTAAGTAAAGGCTGTTCTTTAAGGACCTTGGGGCCATTTGTACTCAGTATATTGTATCTGATAAATCCTTAAAGAGTGCAACTACGATCTCAAGTTTCCAGACCGAGCTTACAGTCTTCACAGCAAACCCCACCAGTCTCCATGTTCTACCACTCATGCTAATCCCCTGGTTTTCTGTCCCTGCACACCAGTGATACATATGCAGAGACACCAAAGGTCTTGAGTGCCTTCATGACAAGAAGGTAGAGGTAAGAACTTGACACAAGTGAGGTTAAATTTACGTCAGTTGTCTTAGTGGCCACATGTATGCATTTTGGTAATTAAGAGACAAAATATTTGCTTCTTATGCACTACCTAACTATCATATAAAGCCAAACAAAGCTTATAACATTTAATGTTAAGATTTTCCCCTTATGGCTGTGGTCAGTCTGTCTTTTGCAGCACAAATAAGTTGCAGCTTTAGGTAATATAGGGCTTTTTCCTCATATGTAGAGTCAAGGCTGTTTGTTTGTTTGGGGATTTTTTTGGGGGGTTAGCTGGTTTTGTTTTGTTTGGGGTTTTTTTTTAGTGTTTTGTTTGGGTTTTTGTTTGCCTGTTTTTAAAAAGCATTTTTTTCTTCAACGAACTGGAAGGTCTTTATTACAGCAGCACTCCAGGCTCATATTCAACCCATATTTAAATCAAACAAGAAACTAGATATGAAAATATCACACCTGATATCATGATCTGTAGGTTTTTTCACTCCTGCAAGAAACATTTCTGTGCAAAACTGGAACCAACACAACTGGAAGCAGAAGCTATGCTGGAGATCAGCAGCAGACCATGTGCCGCAGCTCACAGGCCAGTTTGCATTCAAATTCCCAGCAGCCCACAGCAGAGCAGGAGGGACACAAGGGAGCAACATGCTGTGGGACACATTGAGGTCTACTTGCACTTATGCTCAGCTCTAAGGGACATAGGACCATGAGAGTAGCTTACCATCAAGAATTGCCCATTGCCCATCTATTTCTGTGTGCTTCAGGTAGGAATCTTCAATAGTTGGGTCATAGTCCGGCACAAAAATCTTCTGGAAAAATTGAATGGTGAGAGCACTCTTCCCCACGCCACCATCTCCAACCACCACCAGCTTGTACGTGGGGAGGTTTTCACTGGGAACAGCACTTGTAGCCATATTTCCACTGTGTTAAACCTGCTGGAGAAAGAGATCATCTCTGATCACTAATTAACAATGAAAAGAGGGCAACATGCACGCGACAGCTTTTAGATGCTGCCAAAGTAGCGAGGATGAAGGCAGTACTGACATCCAAAGTCCTTTTGAACAGGAGCGACAGCACCTACCTTCCCCAACAGCTTTACCACAACTCAGACCCATCCCTTAGAAGTGCTCCCACCGTTGTGGCTTGTTTACTCCTGCCTCATCTACAAGGACCACTAATTGCCACCAAATGCATGTGCAAAACTTTTATCATCTAAATACCCTTCCTACAGGGGCTTCCCATGTGGCCATGCTAAAAATCACCCTGCTCAGCACAGTTGTCAAGGTCCAAATAATTTCCAGTTGCTGTGACCAAATCCTATTGATAAGCCAGAGCTGTGCTATTCTTCACTGCTTAACCCAAGGTACAGCAAACATTAAATCGTGCATCACATCCTAGGGCCAGATCTGCAGGCAGAATTAGTGGTGATGGATGAAACCAGAGTTATAGGGCCAATTGTGGCCCTGCCGGCAGAAAAAAATGCACTTAGCTGTTTTCTCCTCCCTCATTTTCAAGTTTGAGAAATAAAACCAGGAAGGCAACGTGCCAAGAACAACAGGTGTTTTTTTGGTTTGCTTTTTTGAAAAAAAAACCCAACAAACCAACCCTGCTGTGGCAGGAAGGATGGTTTCTGTGCCTACAACACAGCCCTGAGAGCCAGGAGAGCAGCTTCCCCTGCAGTGTGGTCATACTGCTCCCCTCATTTCGGGTACTGACTTTTGAAAGGAACAAGAGAAAAATTCACCAGCTGCAACTGGGCAATGGCACATTTGTGTGGAGAAAGAAGAGGCAGCCGTTGCTGAAGGGCCCATTTCAACACTCAACAACAGCAACCACTTACTTTAGAAGCAGCCAGGTGAGAGGCTTTGTATGCATGCTGCAGAAGGCAGTGCCCTCCACCCACCTGCTGCACATGGGTAGCGGTGATGCTACTCAAATCACATGGGCAGTAGGTGGCCATCTCCCTAATCTAAATGACCACTGCATTTTTGTGGAAGTTTTTCAGGCAGTAAACAAACAAACAAACAAACAAACAAAAAATCCCAAACCATCCTAATAAGGCTCAAGAGAGGGCAGTTGATTTCCTTGGTATTGGTTTTCTTGACACAAGCCATACAGTGAAGGAGAAGCTGTGGTGACACTTTCTGCAGGCACCTGCTCCCATCCATTTTGGTTTTTCTCGTGCCCTTCAGGCTGCAGGCGCTTGCTGAGGTGGGACAAGGACTGCTCTGTACTGGCTGCTCTGCAGGAACCTCCATAAACTGTTGGCATCCCAATCTGTAACCTCACTACTTCACACAAGCTTTTGGAGGATTTCCCAATAACTGCAGTGATTTTTCTTCATTAAGAAGAGGATTTTAACATTTTCATTCCTAGAAATCACTGAGCAAGGCGGATGTGCTCGGGGCCACAGCTGGACCAGGTGGTGCTTAGGAGCTGAGACTGCAGGGCTGCTGCATGCACAGTGCAAGCTGAGCCACCAACTAATATAATTTTATTTCAGCCTGTAGTATAGAATTATTTTTCTTTCCCTCAGAAATTCTTTCATTTTGATATTTTCCAAACAAAATACTTTGTCTCTTCATTTCCAAAGAGGCCCAAATGCCAACTCAGACCATTTTTCAAACAGACAAGAGCATAGCCTCCTAATAGTTTGATACCATATTGAAGAAGATACCAGACTTCCAAGTTTATTTTCTAGTTTCTTCAGTTCCTGTCTCCTAAATCACTGTTTCAGTTTAATCCAAATTATTGAACCATAAAAGCACTTGCTTAAGGGTCCCACATTCCCTACTTTATACTGGAGACCTCATCCATTGAGAAAAGGCTTTTCACAGTCATTTCACAGCTCTACTAACCAGCTTTCCCCCATACGTTACAAAGTGCATGAAAGGAGACAAAATAAAACCAGTTGTGAACACTCACACTCGAGTTTAAGTTTTACTTACAGAAAAAAGATCCCCAGGCCAAAGCAGCCTGTGGAATTTGAGCCATATTCCACAATACAACCTCCCAAAACATTCAGTGTCAGCCGGTGACCCGAGGTATGCCATGAGAGCACCATTCAAGCCACAGCAATGCTCAAAGACAATATTAAGATGATGAAACTTGAGTGATTCACTGTATGTTTTTTTCTGTCCACAAGATAAGCATGTGAAAAAGGCTTTCTTGATACTTCCTCCCTCTGATCACCATACCATAACCCAACTAGTGCCAGCAGGACACAACTCTGGGAGTTAATATTCCCATCTACAGTCACAGCTCAATGTTGAAAGAGAAGAGCCCTCAATTTTTTAAATGAGGGCATGTCCTCTCCTCCATCCTCCCCAGCACCATGTTATGTATGATAAGGTACAGTTTGCACTTGAGAAACTTCTGCAAATACAGGAATAACTTGCCATATGCATAATTACATGGTGTGCAGATTAAAGGCCTTGACTGCTAATTAAGGTCATGCACTGGTTATTTCTCCTTGAACCAAATGTGTAAGAACTGTCTTAGTTTCTCCACTGAAAAGAAAACCCTGTAAGAGGGAGAGGGTGATCACAGAGGTGAGATCACTGAGGCTTCTAAGAACTGCAAAGTCCTCTTGGATAAGTTCAGACAAGCCAAAATTTTCAGAGAAAGAAGAAACATGCAAGTCTGCTTGTATCTTTACTATCTTTGGAGAAATTCTCAAGAACAGCAAGAATTTCCACTACAAGAAACAGCTGCTGGATGGGGAGAAAAAGACCAAGCACCAGCTGAGCTCCCAATCAGTCTTACTGCAGTTTCCAAGGAAAAGTTTGTTACCCCCATTTTTGGGAGACTAAGCAACTTTCTCATATTTACAAGATCACACATCAACAAGCAGCCTGCTTGGCTGCATAGACACCTATGAATTTCAACTGCATTTCTCATTTTTGCTCAGAAGACCAAATTTTCTTTCAGCGCAATCCTGCTCAGGTCAGACGATGCTCACAGGCTCTTTAGGACAGAGACCCTGGCTAAAACCCTGCCCCTCCCAACACATTTGATGACAATTTTTGCTTTGCCCATGGCCAAGATTTCATTCCATCCTTCTTTACGCAGCAGAGCGGGTCCAGAAGGGCAGTATGAAAGACTGATTGTTACTGACATGGTGGGGGACAGGCGGCGGATGTGAAAACCATACTCCGTTTGTGTACGATTTTTGACCTCATCACAAAACCACGAGTGTTACATTTTCACTGACATTTTCTACCAGCTCCTTTAACTCACTCCCAAGAAGACTCGAGCTTATCTTGCATGAAATGCTCCCCAAAGTATTAGGATAATATTTATCCCATTGTACAAACTGTGACTTTGCCCAACATGCTTACGGGTTGAATCAGGGCATTTGCTTCACATCGTTTCCAGAAGTTTGGTCATACTGTATGTCTAAGCTACTAGACTGAATATTATGTAGCCTGGGGAGAACAGCAAGAACTGAACTGAAAAATAATAATAATAAAAAAAAGAAGTAGAGAACTGTAGACTGGTTTGTTGAGCGCACACCCCCATATTATAGGTGATGCTAGCATCAACAGATGAAAACTTCTATTGAGTGTCAAAAGGCAGCAAGTTTAGATGTTTCTGCAGGTCTGTTTCTACTGCTCATGGAAACACTCCTCCTTTACTGAGATAGTAGGTATTGAGCTCCCAGCATGCAAATACATAATGCAAACCCTCCAAAAGCCAAGTACTTCAAGCCCTCTACACCTCCACCTGCCCTGATAACCAAAGCAAGGAGACATCTCATGTCTTGACAAGATTAAAAGCTAAACGAGCCAATAAATCAAATATTAAAACCAACATATGTCACCTCCTGGAAAACATTAAACACTTCCAAAGGTGTGCAAAGCTTCTGCACCGGCTCATTATGTCACTACATGCAAGTGCACAAAACTTGGGCTAATTTTCTTGTGTTTTTGGCAAGAGTACTGACATGGTCCTCCTCAGACAGGAGCAAGAATAAGCATGCTTGCTGTAGATCTGACAGAAAAATGAAGTACAGACTTTTTTATCTATTGTCTGAATACAAAGCAGCATGTGGTAATACACTAATAAGCTCTGATGATAATCATCTTACAATTTAGATAGTTGTTTATTTTGAAGGAGCCAAGAGAAAGATCCATACCCAACTCTGACAAATGCTGTCAGGGCTCTGCTTAAGTCACGGGAAGGAGGCTGATTATTACCATCATCTTTATACACACTGGCAAGATCTAAGTCCTGACAGCACAAGCCAGTAATGCTGAGACAGTCAGAAATGCAGCTACTTATGAAGTAGGTGGCAAGGAAAAAAGAGAAACGCTGACACAAGACTGTCACTGAAGCTAACCCTCCTCTGCAATTTTATGGAGGCAGACTAAACTGCATAAAACCCTGTTTACCTGTCTGGACTTGTGAATGGAGCGGAATGGCTGAGTTATCCCCTTGGAGCAGCCAAGTAATATAAAAATGCCAAAGACAAAGTAATTCAACTTAGTTTGTGCAACTGGACTCCCAAGCTCCAACAGGTCACCGCAACATGAAGGTAGTGTATCTAATCCCCATCCTCGTTGCAAAACTTGTCCTGAATGCAAGTGTGACAGATCTCAGCTTGTGCAAATCATTACAATTTTTGTTCACCTGACCAGAGGTGTGGCCACATATGACAACAATAAAATCGATTCCAGATATTTGATGTGTCAGCACCTCTATCCCTGGTTCCAGCTCTGCTCTCCTGTAGGAAGAGCTTCCAAGGCAAAGCTATTACAGAAGGTAAATGAGCTCAGAACCAAGCTCTAGATTTGCAGAGGAGGTTAGTGCAATTAAAGACACCATCTCCCTGACAGAGAAACCCAGCATGACAGTGATTTATGGTCTCCATGGCAACACATAACACCAATTGCTTTATTCTGTTATGAAACTTCAAGAAAAAGCTGCAGCAGAGTCTGTGTGGGAACCATCAGTTCCCTCCTCCACTGCTGCTGCTCTCCAAAACAGACAACTTTAGGGATCCTGTGGCTGCTATAGCAATAGGTTAAGATTTAGCGTATACTTAGGTATATGTATGTATGCTAACCCATGGCCAAGGGAATTTTTCTATCACTGGCTTGCTTTGGTCCATATATGGCTCTTCACGTAAGCCTGGCTCTGCATACCTGAAGATACCAACCTCACCTGAGGCCGAGTAAGACTATCAGCCACTGAGGCTGCCAACTACTCCTACAGTTGCCATTAATAACTTTTCCTCTATCCACAGCTCACTCTATTACGCCCTTTTACCCGGCCACTTTGCAAGCATTAGAAGTTCCATGTAATGCCTCCAGGGCTGAAGCTCTGCAAGATCTGAACACTTCCCTCTCTGTTCCTCTTGCAGACTGCTGGCTGCAGCCACACAACCACCACGACACACCCAGAGACGCGTGCCAGGTACCAAAATAGTTCAGCCTTATATGTTGCAGTCAATCCCTTGGACTGGGAACTATTGAGAATCCTTGAAACAAGGGACATGCCCTTTTAGGAGGCAGCTGCCTCTCTTGAGTCATGCTGACCATGAATGAATGAATGAATGAACTTCAAGAATTTCTCCCTTAAGTAGGCATGACCATGTCCCAAACCTTCAAGAGCCAAAGGACCCGTAGGTGCGTGAACAACCACTGCCAATTATTATTAAATAAAGATTATTAACTCTTAGCCAGGTTTCCTTCAGTCTGTCAGATTTCCTGCCCAGTCCTGTCCTCAAGGACACACTGAGCAAAAGCTGGATCTCAGCATGGAAGAAATCCATCATGTGGGAAGCCAGAGCCTGACAACCTCTATAGTCTGGCATTAAGTTGTTCAAAACCCAAGTGAAATTTCAACTCTGACATTTTCTAATAAGAAGGATCCCGCTAGGTGAGAGTCTTCTCAAGTCCCGTCAGCTTCCAGGAGATCTGATGGAGCCCAGTACCTGGCAAGGCCTGCACAGGAAATTACAGGCATTTCCCTTTGCAGCAGTGATCAAAGCACTATCAGACTGCTACCAAAGAGGAGAAAAAAGAGGTCATAAACCAACTGTTGTTTAAAAATAAAATCCCCAACCCAGACATAAATAGCTGCAACTAGTTGGATTTTGAATTCGAGGGATGTAGCTGTAGGTCCTGGAAGTGGCTTTGTGAATTCTCCATCAGTGCAAAAAGATGGTGTACCCTGAGGGCTGGGCTGCCTGAACTCCTCACTGGCTTCCTGTGCCAGCCAGACCTTTTCTGCTTCTCAACCCAAGATTGCATCGCCTCCCCCACCACACAGATGCTGCTCAGATTTACTGTAAGAGAAAGAAAATGCACCGGGGGAGTAATGAAGCACTTGAGAGTCACACAAAAGGCAGTAGCTGCCTGATGAATACTTGGTAGCTATTTCAGGAAACATGGAATTATAGTCTGAACACATAATAATAATAAAAAGCCACATCACTGAAAATTTCTTAGGTGGTAGGCGGCCCCTCGTCTCCCCCCGCTGCAAATCCTTAAGCAATGATAAGGAGCCCTTGCTGTAGCTCAGTGGAGCCGCAGCTTTCTCGTGGCCAGGCTGGGCTCACAGGCTCACTCGCATTTACTTGGATGCACGTGCTTGTTGGTGTCCTGATCTGTATGTAAATGCAACACAGAATGTGTCAATCATATTGACAAATGCCATCCAAAATGAAGTCCACTTCCCTCCCCCAACCCCTCCTCTATCTCCCACAACAACTCCATTAATCTTCAGCCTGTTTCTTTTGGCAATGCAGTGTCCTTTTTAAAATACCTAAGAAGATTCCTGTCACTTTGACAAGCCAACAGTCAGATGCAGAAGCCAGGTGATTATTACTATTTTAATTAAAAACAACACGTAAGTCAGATTTGGGTCATCTGTAGAGTTACAGCACTGCTGCTACCAGTTTTCTAGGAGAATCCAGATATGCGACCAGAAAACAGCTATGCCAGATCCATTCCTGTATCTCTCAGACCTTGATTAACGCTGTACGGTTGACAGTTTAGAGGTGTCCACTGGAAGCTGATCCAAGCCTTTTGCCAAGGCATGAAATGAGAGCATATCTGCACAGTAACTGGGGCCTGAGGAAGCGGATGGCTCAGCTACTTTTATTTCCATCATTTCTCACATGTTTAAATCCACTATCCCTTTCCTTCCTTATTTATTTCCAAAGCTCCCGGGACACATCAGTGGATGAGATTCCTGTACTTCTCTTGAAAATTCTTTGCTAGTGAGGCCAGGAATGCCTCTCCTATGTTATCATGGAACCAGTGAGGCTGACCTAAACATACTGTAGCAAAAAATCAGATAGCCAAGATGTTACCCTACCCTGCCCAGACAGAGATAACACAACAAGAACAAATTTACAGTGGAGGAAGCGGCTTCAAATTCCAATAGCTGCCCTTCCTGCTTGCACAATCCCTGGAAATGGGCAGCTTCCCTCCTACACATCCCAGCCTGCTGACACACCAATAAAAAGACCCCATATCCACTGCCCTTGGTGGTTTTGCTGCTCTTATATTCCTCAGCAAGGTTTCTGAAGCAGAAGCCCGGTGCTGTGGCAGTGCTTGGTTTGCAGCCAGATGATCTGCTGTCCGCACACAGCCCTACTGCTGCTGCAGCCAGATGTGCTTGGCACAACCAGATGTGCACAGCACAGCTCTCTTGCCCTTGGCCGGCATCACCTTGGGCAGGCAAGGTGATGCCTTCCTCACCACGGCCCTGCATTCCCCGGACAAAATAAGGGGTGCTCAATAGCATCCTGACCATGCTGTGCACCCACCCCTCCACCCAGCTCTGTAACAGCTCATTGCACTGTAGTCTTGTGGGCATCCTGCCATGCACAAGGCAGGCATGGCTGAGGCAATGCACAGACTTCATGGCACCTATAGATGCTTTGGAGATGGTTTATGGACAGAAAGGGTATGGGGCCATCTCATTCCAGTCACCCTCCTGCAAATTAATCAATGCATTTGGCTCCGAATTTGTCTTTCAGTCAGGTTCTATTCCATATTTAACGCTTTTTACATCTCCAGTGCTGCTACTGGATGTCTTTCAAGATGTAAATGGCTTTTCAAAGACTCCTTTCCCTCCTGGAAAATACACTTTGCACCTCTTCAGACAGCTGTGAAGAGCTGAAGGGTAGGAAGATCCCTGGTAATAGCATTTCCATGAGGGGACAGGTGAATCCTATTAAGATCCAGGCTGATGCTCCCTTTCTTGAGGCAGATGGAGGAAGGTCAGAAGAGTGGGAATCTCCAGGCTATTTCCAAAACCTGCTCTCTACTGCAAATCTTCTCCAAAACTTGCCTCAGGACTATGTCCTTCCTAGGCAAAAAGACTATTGTCCATATACCTTAGAATAAAAGACAGATTGCCTGTTCCTTCTCTGCATCATAGTGTTCCCTGAAATTACTTGTGAGCTATGGGGCAGCACAGATGTTTCTGCAACACTTCTATACCCCAAGGGATGGGGCAGATTTGTAGGGCTCTTTATCAGATTTCACAGGCTCCTGGATCAAGGACAATCCTCCCAGTTCCCTGCAACCCATTTAATACTAATTTTCAGGTAGAGAAGAGCACATAATGGGATAGATTGTGACACTGGAGTTTTAGTAGAGCTTCACCAGCATGGACTTCAGAAGAAGAACAGCCATCTCCCAGGTTTACGAAAATAGGCACTTGGCAGAGTTTAGGCAGAATTTCATGACCCTAAATCCCAGATCCTCGAGGAAGGCTAGTTTCCAGGCATTTCCTAAGTCTATGTCATTGCTCTGTCACTTGGAAGACTCCAAGATCTCATCACTGGCCCAGAAACCATAACAGTAATTTTTTCCAGGCTCATTACAGTGCCTGCCAAGAGCATGAGCCTCTTATTTACGTAGAACATACTGGGGAGGCAACTTGTGTTTGGCAAATCCAACAGGCTTTTCTGAAAGAGAAGTATGGGCAGAGCTCAGGGCCAGATATTGGGTTGAGGAGTAGGGTGGGGGGGCTGTGCAGCCCCCTCCTCTGCCCTAAATGTGGTGATGCACAGCTCTGCAAAGCTGCAGCATCCCCATGAACCCACCTGAGGACAGGGTGCACGTAAACTCCCAGCATCCCAGTCACATGCCAGGCCAGCCCCAATGACTCTTCCCAGCCCTTCTCTTTGGCAACTTCCTCAGCTGTCAGCTTCCTCCCTGCTGTCCTCCTCCTGCTCCCTGACAGCCCTGGCAAGCCCACACGGTGGCAAATACACACCTTGACACTCAGACCAGTGGGCAACTGGCCAACCCACCCTTGAGGAACAGAGTTTACCAATTCATGACTCAAGTCCTCCCTCCTGTTGAGTGCATTTACCCTGCCAGCACCAGAGAGAAGCATCCCATGCGGATACTCCTTCAGAAAATGTAGCAGGGTCCCAGCCAGTGCTGCTCAGTACTTGCGCTTTGCTGTTGAATGCTCGAGTTTCCTCTCAGCTGTTGCAAGTGGATGATTCCAAGTATAAGAGAGCAGCAGCTGAAAATCAACAAATCTTTGAAAGCACCCTATGAGTCAGTTGACCCAGCTTCAGACCCCTGTGGCCACCCCTCAACTCCCAGTTTCAGCACAGACTTGCATCAGGATACCCTAAGCCTAGTTCCTTCTATGTTCAGTCTAAACCCTCTGCCTCAAGTTTAAAGTTATTCAACTTGCAGCTGCGTGGGAGGGTATATATGTACATTCATTAACACTTCCATTATGCCCCATGGTTTGGCAGGTGGTGCTGCATTATGGATTTAAACAGTGCCAGCAAGACAGTCTACAGCACTTCACTAGATTAGCATGCTATGGGAAATCATACCTCAAAAGTGCTTTACGCTTTCGTGAAGCACCTCTGATGAACGAGGCAACGGCAGGGTTCCAACCACCACTACCTCTGTGCAATCACATCAGAAATTCACTCATAACTTCAGGAAAAGATAAACCCCTCAAAAATCAATTGCTATTTGGGAAAAAGAAAAGAAAAGGCAACAGCAGAGTCTCTCTCCGGTTAAAGGAAAAGGGAGAGGCACACCCTCTGCTGCCATTGCCACAAAGCATCTTTCACACACACCAAACGGTAACATCATCTGCTTTTGCCCTGTAAACTAGTTGTAGCATTCACATGGGAAAAACACACTATGCACAGTTATACTCATTTCAGAAGTCAGCCTTCAAGGTACTCGGCCTCCCAGTTGCCCCATGCCAAAGATGATGCCTTCTGTCTAATCATCAGGCTGGCACTAACAGATTTCCAGAAACTGTGAGGTCAGATTCCCCAAGGGGATGCTGTCCTAGAGGGACAAAGATGTGCTGGGCTACAGCTGACCCACTGAGGTCCTGCCCCACAGCAACCATTCAGTACTGGTGAAGGGGCAGATGAGGGGCTCTGATGGGACAAGAGGATGAAACATTGGTTAAACACCAATATCACCACATTGGTCATCATTTACTGGGGCTGGACACACCCACTTTTTCTTAAATGTGAGTGGTACTATGTGCAGTCGTACCGTCAGTGGTAGAGAGTAATTGGCTCCCACAGGTATACAGAGGACTTCTGCTTTACCTGGGCAATGGGTAAGATCACACGTGAACCGAACACATGAACCATACCTGGGTAAGATCACACATGAACCGAACAGAGCAAAGTAAATGGACAAAGTTTCTAAGTCTAGACTCTTGAGGTCAAACCAAGAGCTACTTTCAAAGAAGAATCCCTGATCCTTGATTAGCTATTCCAGAGCATTGTTTTGGTACAATTACTCTGCTCTCATGTTTGAACAGATTTCCTTGCTTAGATTCTCCTGAGTTTCAATCCCTTACAGACCTTGGCTGAGAAATTTCATAGAGAAATTTGCCATCAGAGCCCAGGAAGATCCATTTTTAACTTCCATCCATCCCCCAGCTGTGAAGTTCTTTTCTCAAAAATAGTGAAATGCAGCACTGTATTGCTCTGACCTAACAGCAGATCTCGTATGCCACTCCTATGTCTGTACAGTGCTGTTATTTTTAAACACCAAACAAAGAGATGTTAGCCTTAGTTAACCTTGGCAACTCAGGTAAATCTTTCATCTGTGTTGTATTTTACAGACCAGACTCACAGAAAGAGCAAGAAATTTGGATATGGCCCTTCTTTGAACAGCTGGATTCTCCCTAAGAACATTCACTCCACACAGGGGGCTTTTTCATGTTTTTCAGTACATTCAAGGACACTACAAAAATCAAATTTGAACGGAAGGCAACTACAAGTATCGTTATGTTTTATCTTGACCTAGTGAGCTGTAACACAACATGGGATATTTTACCTTGCTAGTGTCTTGACATGTTTCTGCATATAAAATCTCTCTATTAAAAACACAGATAGAGACAGTATGGATTGCAGCAAGTTGAAAAATAAATAAAAATAAAAGCCCCAAAGCATTAAGGGCTGGTAAGGGACACGATTACTTTCATCTTGCCACAGCATGTTTCAGTTTAACCACTGCATCTCTCAGCACTTTTGGTTCATATTCTTTTACCACACTGAGACAGAACTTTGGTAGACGCCCAGCCCTAGGAAGGGGAAATGATATTCTGGGTCATCAGATCCACCCACCATGTCCACCTACCGCTCCACTCGACAAGGCTTTTGAAGTGCACAGTACTCAAACAGGAGCAAAGAGCAAATTAGCCTGGGGTCAGGAGGGTCTGAGGAACTGGAGCACTCCTGAGGTTGGGAGGCATTTCAGTAGCTTGTTAGGGCCAAGCAGCTTTGTCAGCAAGTCCCTCACCTCCTGCTGCTCACAAAGACACCCTGCCCAGGACTGCCTGCACCTCTGTCCCCAGCACGGACATTTGCAGACACCTCCTCACCTCCTCCCCTAGCTCCTTGTTCACTGTCATGAAGGTGGCAGACCTACACCCACCACCCAGTTCAGCAACCCTTCACCGCTTTGGCTTAGACGACTCCTCTTTGTCCCTTCCCGGCTAGACCCATCCACCTCATTGCAAGCCTCCCCAAGTCCATGCGAACTGAAACAACTATTATTTTTCTCCATCTTTTTTACATTGAAAGAGATGAGGCAATCTGACCTTCATATCAGGGAGCTGCTCCCAGTGTTTTGTGTGGCAAAAGGATTTATTCTTATGCTGCACAAAACCAAACAGACACTTCAACCCAGGGTATGCCTGAAAACACAATTTTTCTGCTTTGCTTCGACAAATTAACATTTATTCACATATTCTTGTGAGGCCAGTATGTAAACAACAGGGAGTGACTTGCTGTGCTCAGGAGACCTTAGAATAAGAGTTGTATTTCTCTGCTCTCCTGGATCCAGTAAGTTGTCCTCCTGTGGTTCAGATCATTTCTGAAGCTCATAATATAAAAATCCAAGGAATAAAAATGGGTTGCTGGAGATCTTTACCAACAGAAAAGTAGATTATAACTGTTCTGTTATTTAATAATTCAAATCCCAGGTGCTTAATTAAAGAGGCTTGCTACATTGCAAAAAAGAGTAAGAAATTATATATCCCCTTAGCTAACTTTGCTGATTAATATGAAACACTTTTCATGTTCTACAGGTATTCAGTCCAAGTCAAACTTTTGAAGATGGACTTATTATTCCACAGGTATATCTCACATACAACACTTGCTGCTCACAGGACAGGGGTGATGCAGCATCTTATCAGCATCTCCGTGCTGCGTGGAGCCTTTTTACAGAATGTGCAGAGGAAACGATGCTCAGCAGAGCATTTTAACAGAGCATTCAGTATCTCCTCAGACCAGATCAAACCTCAAGAAGAGCAAATGGTCTGCTCATCTCCTCATGCCTACTATTTTGTCTGTTTGCAGATTAAATTTGAAAGTATGTGGAGGAAACAGAGAGAAGTCTCTCTCCCAGCACTCTGCCCTTGAGCTACAAAATATTTCCTGAGGGAAGAGCCACAAGTGCTCATTCAAGTCCAATTCATAGCTACAGCTCATCTTAACCTTTGGACTTTTAATTGCGAGTTACAATCCTTCATCAGCTACCACCAAGGTCTCTTCAGGTGGAAGTGAAGCAGGGTGTGCAGTGGATGGGCTCTTGTGATACTTGCCTTGTTCTCCAAGGACTGTGATGTCAGGTGCAGACTAGTAGCAGGTACCTTAACAGGGAGATCACATGCTACTCTGAGACCAGTGATAGCTGTACTTGAAGTTGTGCTGTTGTTTCACAAAACCAACCTGCAACAGCTAAGGGTTTTCCCAGTGCACTGGGGCATGTCTCCTCCTCCTTAGAGGTTAGCCAGGGACTCTTGTCCCCACCAAAAGCCAGCAGCCATCAAACCAACCCCCAGCCAGCTGCTCAGCAGAAAGCACTACTGATTCAAAGGGATTCCCTTCAGTGATCTCCCTTGTCCCAGTTTATCACCCCACAGCACAAGCTCTGTGAATGCCCTTCTTGAATCTTTCTGGGATTAAGTGCGGGTTGCTGAATAAATTCTTTCCAAAGAGTTCTAATTTACAGATAGATGTTCCCCACCCAGCAAGTCTTGCACTTAGACTGGTGGTACTAATACTTCCATATCAAGTATTACACAAGACATCAGCTACATATTTTCTGAAGATCACAATCTTTACTAATTTGCCATCAGCCTACTCAAGAGCTATCTGGGTATGTTAAGTACAGATGACAAACCCGATAACACTGTCTGGATGTGCCTGAAAGATTAAATTCCATCTGCATCCTGTTACTTTTTGTTATTTCATACCTTCTTGGAGTCTTTCTGTGTCACAACAACCAGCTGGTAATTATCACAGGCTCAAAAACTTATGGAGAAAAATCCTCTAAGTACTTTTTTGGAGTGACCAGGTGCCTGGGGACATGCTACAGTGGATGGTTTAGTAGCCCTTTGAGTGGAAAGGTCAGTTCAAGAAAAAAATGGATGGGATTCCCACTACACCAATGTCCATTAACATACTTTTAACTTGAGTTGGGTGGGTCTTTGTTCCAGCTATTGTGTATCACACTCACCATTAGGCTTTGTGCTTCCAGCAATGCAAATAACAGATCACTATACACAGGCTTTTCAACCTCTCTTACATTTGCAAGATGACCAAGTATTGTTTCCACAAACCATAACCAGCCTCACACTATTACAGCCTTTTCTTTTTTCCAGCGTACCTTCAAAAATACATAGAAGGAACCTTAAACATGCTAATTTTCATACTGATATAACCAATTCTTAAAAAAAAAAAAAAAAACAACCAAACTGAAAAAGCCCAGTAAACATGAAGATTTCACTTCAATAATTATTTTCTGCTCACTTTGAAAACTCCTCCTCTGAGATAAGTGGTCAAAACAGAGGAACTGCAGGGCACCTCGCTGTTACCAAATCTGTGTTTTCCAGACACATGACGCTGCCTGGGTTTGTTCACAATGATTCCAACTCCATCCTCTGTTGTTGACCCACCCAGCAGCAAAATCCCAGTCCCAGTCCTTCCTATACCTGTGACCAGACCTAAGCCGCACTGGCAAGCAGACACTTGGAAAGCTGAATTAACTGGCACTCTCAGCTAGAACACTATTTCATTAAGAAGCTTTTAAATAAAACAAATGAACAAACATGAGCACTTGCACTTCATAATTAAGTGCAAGCCAACTGAATTAATGTCAAGACGTGCCGTAAGGAAAAGTATCCAAGCCCTGGCATCCCCGTGTCCCTAGCAGGATCTCAAAGGAGAGCTCTGGCAGCTTGTACTGCAGCAAACCCTGACCTTTGTCTCTTCGGCACTACAGCAGTTGTAGGGGAATGGGCATAAGTCAAGATGTGCCAAGGCTCTGCTTGCTCCCAGTCAGGGTGCAGGTACCTGCTCACATGGTGTTGTTGGCATGGCCTGAAGGCACAGGGACAACCCTTCCCTGACTGTGACTCAAGTGTGACTTTCCACGCTGGAGAAGCAGTAACCGCTGGGAGAGTAAGATCTGCTCTGCTGCAGCCCACGGCTCATCAAGCTCCTGCCCAAGCCCAGGGATGTTGACAGCCCTGAGTGCTCCCAGGTTTTTCAAAGAGAACATTTCACGGTAACCAGCACAAGGCACACGATATGGGCCCCAAGCAAAGCACAGTGTGACTTACAGCTGACTTCAGCAAGCTTTAGTTTGATCCGTAAATCCTCTAGACACTTCACAAGTGTGTTGCTCAACTCCTGCTGCCTTCAGCCTCACAAGAGGTAGACATAAATACTTAGCATTAGCACAGCTCCCTGTGACTCATTTTTTCTCATTTCTAAATATAGCATCCTATAAACGTGGATACATTCTGAGCAGTAAAACTCATATTGTCACTGTTCACCATGCAACCAAAACAAAAAAATCCTTCTGCTGGCTTTGTGAGAGCTTTCTCCCCAAAATCAAAATGCTGGTGTCCCTCACAAGGCCAGGACAGAGCAATGACAGCTCTCCTCCATCAGGGAGCCCAGGCAACCCAGGGACGCAGTATGGTGGCAGCAGATGTGAAGCCACCAGCTAGGCAGAAGGCTTCACTGTCAACCCAGCCACTTGTATCAACTTTATTCAGAATGGTAGAGCTAGATCTGTGCACAGGAATAGCAAGGATGTGTTCAGAAGAACAGTTTTGATAGCTGTGAGGCAACCTGTGCCAGCACTGGGGAAGCCAGGCTTGCTGAAGAAGTTGTAGTGGGTACTCCCCCTTCCCTATCTGCTCCCAGAAATACATCATCTTCCTCACTCCATCACCAGGCTTGAGCTTTTTCCCTTAGAAAAGCCAAATCCCACCTTGTCTAGCTAAGGAAACGCACCAAGCTGCCTCGGAAGCACCTCAGAAGAAGAACTTGAGGAGAAGAGTATATGCTTCATGGAAACTGGGACCCAGTTTCCACACCCTCCTGCCTGTCCTGTGGCAGACTTTCCTGTGTGGTCTTGTGTGCTGTGTTTACCTTTACTGAATGCCCCAGTTCCCTGGCTGTACAAGTGAGATAAATAGTAAGTCCCTATCTCATAGGTATGCTGCAAAATAAATAATTTTACATTACAAGTGTTACAGGAATGCTTTAAAAGATTGCACAAGTACTAAGACATCACTGCTCAAAAAGAAACCAAAGACTGATAGCATATTAAAGTCTTACCTATACAAACATAAATACTAGAGTATGCAAGACTGTTTTCTTAGTTTATCTGTTTCTTCTGATAACCATGTTTGCCCTGGTGACTTGAACCGTTCCAGTCACAAGCTGTTTGAATTCAGTGCACTAAATCACGGCTGGAGAAATGAATGTTTTGCTCCGTCTACAGTGATGGCTGAGACATCAGTCACCCTCCCAGCTGTCCTAAAGACATAGCTGAAGATACATGCTCACACCCATCCCGCTGTCAGGTGACTGAATAGACTTTTTTACATCTTGGACCTCTCTGGTATGATTACCCATCAGAATCTATTTTCCGCAGTATTTTTCTAGTTGTTTCTTCAACCTCCTTATTTAATATCTGAAATGGGTGGAGTGGCAGAGCTTCCACGCTTGTCCTAGAAACTCTCATTTTAAAGACATGATAACAGAAGCCTTTTCTTAAAAATTCCAGGAGTATGTGTGCCTTAAAAATACAATTCCCGTTTAAAATAATGACTAAG
This sequence comes from Ceryle rudis, assembly GCA_033439905.1. NCBI lineage: Eukaryota > Metazoa > Chordata > Aves > Coraciiformes > Cerylidae > Ceryle > Ceryle rudis. The sequence goes on from JAAGNO010002045.1 coordinate 87,492, forward strand.
ACTCTTAGGAATCTAACTCCCAAAGTCACACAGGTACTTTTGAATATGTTATCCTTTTAGAGCAATTATGCCATCAAAGTTCCAGTCAAAAGCTGATAAGCATTACTAATATATGCCAGTGAGTAAGCCTGTAAGTGAAAGGCCATCTTTCTTTATTTACACTCCAGTAAATCAGAAAGCACACCAAGACTTTTTTCCCATATACAAGAATAACAAACCTGGCCCCAGGAGACACCTAGCAAGGTTAACTCACAGCCCAGGGAGCACGTTTGTAAACTGGCTGCGAGCTGATACAGTTGTACTGTTTTCACCGGAGATGACGGAAACTTAGAGCAGCTGTTTGGTCTTCAGCAGACTAACACCAGTCACTACATAAATCAGCAGTCTGGCTCAACATGTTTGATCACTACAAGTCACCATCCAGATGCAAAACAGTCACCAGGAAGTCCTCAATGACACTCATCTCTAGATCAAGAACTAAGCAGATGCAGTCAGGAGTTGGTAATCATCAGAGAGCAGAGATCAGCAAACAGTTCAGGGGCATTTCCCCCACCTTTGGGAAAATACACAGATTTTCCCCTCCCCAAAAATGAAGCGCCCACTTCAGGTAAATTTAGCACATTAATACAGGAATGAGAACTGTTGTACATTCAAAAGGGAGGCTTTGGATGGAATGATGTGGAATTTGCAGCAACAAAGAAGGCTTAGACAGTGGACTGCTGAGAGGGATGAATAAAGAATACACCACTTTTATCACACTGCACAAAGTTATATATTTGGTACAACACTGTTTCCAGAAGCAGACCTTCTGAAAGAGAAGGCAAGGCAGGCATTATGTTGTCTGGGTGAAGGGTGTCAGCACATTTTTTAAGCTGCTTTATAGTAGTAGTAGAAGAAAGTACAAGAAAGTAGTTCAAGATTTTAATCTCAAGCCCATCAATGGCAAACAAATTCTGAGGCTAACAAGATTTAGCTTGAAATTAAAAAAAACCCCTCAGTTGTAGAAACACTGAGCAATTCTGCTGGTCAATTCTGACCACAAGAGAAGCAGCAGGAAAGGGAATCCAATCTCAGAGTATCTCGGAACTTAGATGCCTTCTCAATTATCTCAGCATTTGCTACATTGATGCTCCCAACATACCCCACAAAGATGAAACTTCTACTACCTCATTTTAGAAAGAAGAAAAGGGGGCTCAGTGAGAGACAGATTCACAGTTATGAGTATCTGTAAGAGCTGCTGACCTTAGCCTTCTGGCCTTTGGGCAGTCAGTGGTAGAAAAGGTACCTGGGGGCAAATTTCCCATCTCTTCAGCTAGTTCCAGCCACTGGACCAGTTTCTCTGATGAAACCTATACATCTGTGAAGCATTAACCACCACTTACTGAAGAACTAGTATCTGAAGCAGTGAAATTAGCAGGAGAGTCAGTAATAAGTACCATAAGTACCATAAGTACAGCAAATTACTTCAAAATATCATTAGCCTCCCCCAGCCCTGCCCCCACCTCTTCCCTCAGTCATTATTTCAGAAGACATATTTTTGTATAATTATTTCATCATCTGAGAACAAGTGGCCAGTTTGCCATAGCTCTGTGGAAGACTTCCACACCTACTACTCCTCTGCTGACATTTTCTCATATGTACATGCAGGGATCAGCAATTGCTCCACTACATTCTCAAATGCAGAATAAAAGTCTCAAAAATGACTATGCCAAAAAAATTAATCATCTGAAGTTACAGCTGTTCACTTCTACTCTCTGTTCAAAAAGAGCCAGTCATGACTTTTTGCAGATGTCATTGCAGTTGATGGATTTGCTCTAGATTTACTTTGGATACAAACACTCAGGATGTGACCCACTGGAGAGCTGGACCTTCATTTCTCCATGGAGAAACATACAGCTAGCGACATTCAACTCCCATCCCCACTAACTATCTTTTGTCAAGTTCCTCTGTCGGCAGCAATGGGAGAAAGAGGCAGTAACTCCACCAAGGAGTGGGCTAATGTTCTTCCCATCTGCCAGTCCCACGCTTACTCTGTTTTCTCTTGGACCAAATCCTCCCAACCCCTTCTGCCTTATACTTCATAAAACTTGGGTGCTTCACACCAAGAATAATATCCTCGATCTTTCAAAAGTCATTTTCAAGGCATATTTCTGTATCTTCCAACACCAATTCTCTTCCTCAGCCCTATCTGTAGTGCTGTCTTAGATGTCTGAAAATTAATTCTGCATTTTGTATACTGAATCTGTCCCCTCAACCCTGATCTACTTCTTTATGACAGCAAAAGCTTATGCAAACACTGTCATCATGTAAAAACACTCCCCTCTTCATTCCTGTGGATTCATGTTAATATTCTCCATCTCCACAGTGCAGAGTACCTTCTGCATCGAGGGCTGCACATTCCCATGCTGAGGTGCAACCCCTCCTGCCTTTACTTCTGCAGATGAGAGGTAAAGGCATGCACAGTCATGGAGAAGTTACAAGGCTGAGGTAAGAGCAGCTCCCATGTGTAGGGGCACCAGACTGTAACCAGAGGACCTGTACAGGCTGCAAAGGCTGAGTGAGGCTGGAGTGTGGAGCCACCAGGAGAGACAGCATGGCTGGAGCAGTGCAAAGCAAAAGCAAACAAACCAAACAAAACCAAATTAAGACTGGTCCAGTGGAAGGCTGGAGTCTAAAACTTTCATAGGGCAGACTGATTCATCCTAATGAATTGACTCACCTGTACCCAGCTGGTCAGCAGGGACGCCCAGCTCAGCAACTGTGGGAGGTAGGTAGAGGCTCTTGGCTTAAATCCAGCAACAAAAAAATATTTCACACCCAAAGAGGGAAGATAAAAAGGAAAGGGCTGAAATGAAGGAAGCCAAACAGCTTCCCTCAAACTGCCCTCCAGAATTAAGAGCAGAAGGGTGTGGAGTTTCTACCCTGATGGTCTCAACAGTGAAACACCACCAGCAGCACATGGTGTGGGCTGAAGAGCCATGCAGGTCTCTGGTATGGGACACTGTTTCTGTCTGCAGTTCAAATGCTCTAAGGAACCACAGCACAATGTCAATGATAATGATTCATCACGTTAATTTTTCCTATATTCACTTGTCCTTATGCTGTCCTCAGGTACTACTTTGCCAGTGACAACACCAGCTCATCTACAAGACTCATCCTCCCCCTTCCAGTCCCCAAACGCTGTATTTCCCTGAGTGCCAAAAAATGTATAGGGAGAAGGAAAGAAGTCCTCTCTATCCACCAAATGATAGTTTTATTCCTCCCTTTTGTTAGCCTCAATCCCAGTTTAAGAAAAAAACACCCAACGCAACACATACCAAAAACTCCCCCCATGAAGAATGCAATCTTTGTTTCTGTAATTCTTAGTTCCTCTGAAAAAAAAAAAAAAAAAAAAAAAAAAAAAAAGATTGTGAAAACACCCACCAAAAACTTGCATAAAAGGAAACGGCGTGTAAATAAATTT
>JAAGNO010002046.1:0-18157 GCA_033439905.1 Ceryle rudis
TACAGGAAGTTAGAGGCTGAAACTTAGAAGGGGGAGGGTGTGGTGATTTCTCATTAGAGCATGCAAGAGGCCCAAGCCGAACCTGCATATTTTCATATGTGGTTGGACACTTTAAAATGTAACCATTTGGATCAATTTTCCACCTGCTAACGCAGAGTGCCTGGGAAAAAATGACCCGTTTTCTCCCCACCAGTTCTTCATCCAAGAAGCCTTTTTTAGACTATTTGACAAAAGTGAATGTGTAACTTAATTCAGGAACAGCATCAGATGACACACAGGCTGTCGTATGTTGGTTAAAAAAAAAAAGAAAAATAGTTACCATAACAACTGACTCACCAGTTGTATTTCCAAGCAAGAGACTCTCTTAAAAGAATATGTAATAGGTCAATCACATGCATGTTAATACTGTTTTCAGTGAAAAAGTGTGAAACATTTTTTTTTTTGGGTGGCAAAAATGATTTTATTTCTTACTCAGGTAAGGTTTTGATATCAGAAATAAGATTATGCTTCTTAGATTATCGTGTCCATTACTGGAAGCAGCAGCTAGTAAGTATGTATACAAACAAATGGAAAAAACCCCAATCCTGAATACTTGATTTCTAATCATAGGGAGGAATACTGTTCAGACAGCTGACCAGAGAGAATCTGAATTAAACAATGGAAATAGATTTTTAAGATTTGCTGGTTTGCTTTTTTAATATCGAAGACTCGGAACAATCTGTTTATATTTTTGATTCATTGCAGAGGACTTGATTTTGCTCCTGTTTGAAGTCAATAGGATTTTTACCTTTGACATCTGCGTTTGCACGATCAAGCCTTAACATGATTTGTGTCAGCTTCTCTGAGCTAACTTCAAAGCCCATTTCCCCATCCACATTTCCTACTTCTCCACAGAAGCCCTTAGTGCTAAAACTCTTGACATCATCAATAGAGGTAGCCTGAGGATCATCAAAGACTTCTTTGAAGACTTGTTAGTAATTTCCACTACAGACAAATATTCTGCTGAAAAAAGGGTTTGACTCTACCCCCTCTTTCCTGCGGGCAGTGAAAAATAAAGAATTTCTGTGAAATCAGATTATTTTTAATCTGGCATTTCATATGTTTTCCTGGATGGGGGCAAAGGGAAACTGCAGCTATAATTAGGTTTCTCCTCTATTTAATTATTTAGGGTTTTTTCTCATCTGGCCTGTATTTCACCTAGCAGTTCCTGCTTCTTTTATCCAATAGATAATTATTGTTATTTTGATTACTTTCTCTGGAATTTTGTGTGAACCCATCACTGTAGCAATTACCCTATTTCAAAAGTAAAGTAGCTTGACTTCTCCACATATGACATGTAAAATTTCTGTTTGCATTTTGGACTCATGTAAATAAGTCATCTAAGGAGAAATATTTTTTATTAGCAACAATGTGTTCATTTAAGATCTAAACTGTCTACAATACCTCTTTTCTTAAGTGTCTCTTTTAATTCTCTTAAAGGTCTGAAAAAGCACTTATTTGGGTGTAGTAACAAGAAGCTGTTGGAGCTCACAGGTCGGCCACTCTCTGCCGTGTGGGCAGCCCACACTGGGAATCGCTGCTTCCCATTGATTGCTCCGTGCCACAAAGTGGTTGGTTGAAAGCATGAATTAGTCTTAGTGTGCCTAAGTTCTGTGAATTTAACCGTACATGCTGAACTCCCTTGAGATGGGCATCAGGACTAGAGACCCAGTATAATGACATGGCCAGAGCGTGCTGGCCGAGGGCTGTCTGTAGGATCTGTGGTGTACTTGCCGAGACGGTGTGTGCTTATGTAGTGTTTCACTGTTTGTCTCGGGAGATTTTGCAGTCGTGCTAGTAACGGAATTGCAGCATCTGCCTTTTGCGTTGCGGTTTCTTTTACTGTTGCTTAAAATCATGCTGTTTAGATTTGTAAATCTACAGATTGACCAGTCTTAATTTCTTAGAAGTAATAATAATTTCTTCAAAGTACTAATAGTTCTGTGACATTCTGTGACTCAAATAAGGGAAATTCTAAATATCTACTCAAATAATGCAAAGGTGATTTTAATGGACCATTTTTCCTCAGCTGCCTCTAACAGCTGGAATAAAATATTATTAATGCTCATCCCAGATCTTCGTTGCGTTGCTGCAGTTTTATGTGAACGTTTGGAAAAAAAAAAGACTTGAGAAGGATGCTATTGTAGCTACCTACAGAAATGTCTGTTTATTTTGAGTATTTGCTGTATGTGCACAGTAATCCTTGCAAATGTGAGGGATAATTTTACATAACAAAACTCTGCTGGTTTTTAATATGTAATATTAGAAGGGAAAAGTTAGAGCAGTACTTGGCAAGAACAGGCATGGGGCTACACTGACTTTGTGTGCAACTCTAATCAGAGCTTAGAACCAAGTTTCCTGAGCCCCACAGAGGTGTCTCTAGTATCATCCTTTTTCATGTACTGAAAATGTTTTGTAGCTTTCATTTGCTCTCTCCTCTCACTTTTCATGGACTTCTCCCTCTGCTGGAAGAATGTGTCCTGTTCAGATGTTAAAACAATTGCTGTCTGTGTCCCTAAAAGTAGGAATAGATATAAAAGAAAAGCTGTCACCACTACCCATCATTATTTTTTGTCTTTGAGGGGAAAAAAGACCAGTGAGTGAACCTGCTCTGTTGACAGATTAGCGAACAGATGATGAAAGGGGCAAAACAATACTAAGGCCAGGAACTTTGGTTGACTGATATATTGGGAAAAAATTCCATTCAAAAAAGCAAAGCCATAGGCAACTACCCTGTTGTGGTTTTTTGGGTTGGTTTTGTTTTGTTTTTAAACCCATGTGGAACTTCAGAATAATAGTTGTCAGTTCTGAAAAGCATCTTGCATTACTGTGTTGAAATAGTACCTAAATCAATTTGTTGGACTCCTCTTTATAGTCTCCAGTACACATCTGTACTCTCATTTCACAACAGGGCAACAAAGCGATGATTAACGTGTTTGCTGATTTTGCAATTAGAAATCTCGGGCTAGCCCTAAACATGCTGATTCTATTGGACTTGAGGAGTGCTGGAGATGTTGCACTAATTGTGATAAAAGGGGTCCCAGCATGTGTCAAGCACATCCGTGTTAACTCCATTTAATGAGGTATCAGTTTGGAGTTAGTATCCAACTGTACAAATCTCTTACCTGCTTTGCTTTGCTGTGACTTCTATAGCCTATGATATGGTCCCTGGGTAATTATATTATTCTGAGGCTTGGTAATTATTTTTTAAAGAAGTAACTTATTGGGTGGTAAAAGAAATTAAGCTTTCATGTCAAGGTTCATACTTTAGATTTGTGTTGATCCAAAGTTCCAGCATGACCATTTATCTTGTCAAGAAGAAAAAACACCACAAAGAACAACACAATCTTGATGGGTCTAAAATTTTATCAGTATTTTTACTGAAGGTGCTTTTGCTGCTGTCTGTTATACTATGTTCTTATCAAATTCAACATCTTGATTTAGTACTTTCAATGAGCAGAACTTGTTTTCTTCTGTTCTACTTGTATCTTCAGTCTAAATAAAACAAAGCTGTTGTTCAAAGTGTTATCAGAAACAGATTGGCTTTTAAATTTTTTTTCTTCATTTCCCCTGTTAAATATGCAGAAGTAGAAGCCACTTCTGAAAATATAGATGTTGTGATGTAGTGATGACCTCTGGAAAAAACTCTTTACTTGAATTCAGGCAAGTCCAGAAACTTTTAGCATACTTTATTTTGACCACTAAAATATTTTCCTCTTGAAATTATGTAATCAAATAATTGGGGATTTTGAATCTGACCACATAAAAGGATCATTCTGTGCCTTGATAAGAGTGGTCTTCATTTTGGTGCTAAACTAAAAAAATATATATATATAAATAAATCACTTTCCTTTCTTTGGGTCTTTGTTTTAAACTTTCAGATTGGCTGCTTGGCATTTTGCTTAAAAGAAAAGCCAAGCTCACAAAACCATGGAAGATTGCCAGATACTCTAAACCCTATTTTGGTTAAATTACAGTACCCAGATTTCGGTAACAAAGCGCATTGATTTTATATTCAAAAAGATTTTTATATTTAGTCTGTTAACCTTTTGTAATTCCCACCCACAGCTTTAAACTGTAGAACATTTTTATGCTAATTGTTGTCAGTAGGGTATCTGCCATGGCCCCTTGGCAATTTAAACCCAGGGAATTGTAATGCAGGTGCTGATAATTGCAGAACTGGTATTGTCTGACTGGCTCCGGCGTATATGTCTCAAACAATTCTTTTCAAATTGGATTTGAGAACACTTAAAAAAAGAATCCCGTATTTGAAGAAAACCTTACATCGTATTTGCAATAAAGAAAAAAAAAGGAAGAATTTTCCTTCTTGCTTCTAAGACGGTTTTGCACACTTGCAGTTTTAGAACATTCTTCGCTGTGACACGTTATAAGTTTTAACAGCTATTGTGTAGTTTGAGAAATGTCTGCTAGTCCCTTTGGGTTTGGATGCTTAGAGGAATTTTTGTCTAGGAGTTTGTGAAAATCTGGCAGTTTGTGTAACAACATAATCCAGTGAATATGACATGGGAGTGGGAGGAAAAAAGAGGGCTTGTAGTCTTGGCCCAGGTCATCTGAGTGATGCTTGACAGATTGCTTCCTTCTAGTCTTGCTTACTTTATATTGAGGAGAAGACATTGCTTTTCCTTTAAACACCTCAAAGCTTTGCATCTAATCTGGACTACATTATAGCCAACAAAAACCTGGCCTGTAATCTTAGTGGGCATACGTGTGTTTTATGTTAGAAAGAAGACTTAATATTCTTTCTCTTGCTAGGACCTTCTTTCTTTTCTTTGTAAGATCTACGCAGTGCAGAGTTAATGATTATGCAGTAGCACTTTGTTTGGAATACACAATATGCTAAAGTGCTGCCTGGGAAAATATTTTAAATACAGAGTAATCATTACTTTCATTAAATGATTATAATTTTAGTGGGTTTGATGAACCCTCCCTCTGAGTGAAGCCTTTGTTTCCCCAAAATGCTTTAATATGGATGAAAGTCATTCTCACAGGAAGAATCTCTGGTTAACTGAAGGTACTATACAGAGAAGGTGGGTAAATTTAGGGTCAAAATTAGAAGGTTTTTTGTAGTCTTCACTGTAAGATATTTTGGGTTTTGTTTTTAATTAAAAGCACTTGAATTCAATATTAATTTCCAAAGATCAATTTTAAAAGGTGCCCTAATCATTTGAAGGCAGTGACCAATAGCAGTGAAAACTCCTTGCTGGAAGCTGGAATTGCAGGTTCCTGACTGGGAGCGTGGCTTTCTCCGCAGAACAGGGTCCAGGGTGGGCTGGCTGGTTTAGGTGCTGTTGTCGCTTGCTGTAGAAGAGTTGTTGTGGAGAGGTAGTTATGGAACTGTGATTAACTCAGGTTAAGATACAGGATGAAAGATTCCCTGCTGCCTCCTCGTGCCCCTTTATAACTCTTTGTCTGGACCTAGTTACTGAAGTTCTAGGGATCTGGATACTTTTGTGGTTTTTAGCTTCACCCTGAAATAGACAATTTGGCTTATTTTGAAGCAAAATTAATTAATATTGCCAATACAAGAAAAAATTCTGTGGAGGTTAAATTGCCTAGAGTGTAATGTTTCAGATCCTGTAGTGAATATCCAGATTTAATTGGCTGAAGTTCAGTGGTGAATAGCTGATTGGAGTAGAGCGCTCTGCCTGGGAGTTACTGGTCCTACTGGAAGGAATGCTGTCCATTTAATTCTTTTCAGGTCATGTTGAAGATACATATAATAACCACGTTCCTAAATGATTAAACTCGTCCTTTGAACTAGAGACTTTTGTACTTCTGGTTTGTAGGTTGGTTATCTCTATTATGTTACGTATGTAACTAAGATAGTTGAGGGAAATGAGTGCAGCTTTGAATGTACATTCTGACTCATGCCACTTTAAATCCCTTCTAATGCATGTTGTTGGTGTAGGAAAACTAAAATGCAGCCACTAAAAAGGTAATTTTGGAGAGTGAACACAGACTGGTGCTGCATACTTGCAAGTTTGGCTCAGCCTCCCCAGTTCAGGATGTTGGGGGTTCTGTTCACTTATGCTGCAGTTATACTGGTGCTAATAACAGCTCTTTTTTTTTTCCTTACTTCTGGAGGTGTTCCAGTGTGTGAGTAGGGTGAATAAGGGCTTTACCCTCTAGCAAGACAACTCGGGCTCAGCAGCATAAGCTAAGGGTAATATAGAACCCTTAGCTCTTAAATGCTTTGGGTTTTGTCAAATTAACCTAACCCCTTGCTCTGACATACTATTGGGGGTTTTGTTAATTGAAGTTAGCTTTGCAAGACACCAATGGAACAGGATTTCTGCAGTTAACAGTTGATTTCAGTCTAGCTGCTTTCGTGGTTTCATGTTTTTTCAAACAGCAGTGAAAGCAAACTATTTGTTCAAGATGTTGTCTGTGTTTTACATTAGGGAAGTTTGGGTTTTGCTATTGGAAACGTGCAATGTGTTCTCCTTATGGGAACTGGCAGTGTAGCTGTGTGTGGTTTATTTTTATTGTAGGTAATTTGAACACCATTTTCTAACATTGGCTGTATTTTTAAAGCAGCACCGAGAGATGAATTCACCTAGTAATTGTTTTAAAGTCTGTGTGTGTTTATAAAATGGAGGGTGGATACAATGGAATACCTGGTTTGGAATGTTAGTACCTTCCCAGCCAGGATTTGTGATGAAAAGGAACAAAACTGTCTAAGCAGTATTAGCAGGCAAGGCACAATTTCCCACTAGTGACATGGTTATAACAGTACCTGTGCAATTTACACCTGATGGAGCACTTTCAAATGACAGAAATGGACATGGATTTAGCCACTTGATGTGCCACGTGTAAATTTTATTCTAGTGGCATCGTATTAGATTGATATTTTGCTACAAAGAGATTGTCCATTGTTCTGTGGCCATAGGTGAGAGTTTTAGCATCACAGCTACTGGTTTTTGCTTAACTTCTGCAAATGTGTTGTCAAAATCTTTTTCTAATGCTTTAAGTTCTGTGCTGAAAGGCCCAGTCTTGCCTTGCTGTTTCAGATAGGGACTGCGTAAATTTTTCCTTCAGGTTCTGTTATCTCTGCTGAGCTAAATGCCGCAAGACTCATTTAACAGAAAGTCATGTGAGAAGAGATCCTTTAATACACTCCTTTCTGCCATTTGATTTCATGAATGCTATAAATAGATTTGAAATGTGGTTTTGTTTGCAAACACACGTTTTGCATGTCCCAATGTGTTTATACATCCGCTTGTTTGACACTTGGCCTCTGTAGCAGTACTAACGTGATCATAAATGAACACATGGCTGCTCATAGACTAAAGTTCTATTGAATGCGTTCTCGTGGATATATCACACTTGATCATCTTCTTGGGGACCCGTATAGTAGTGAAATAGTCCTCAGTAACTTGAGTTAACTGTAGTTTATTTAACAGAAGTTAATCATACTTTGCTTTCTGCTGACTAGATCATCTCCCCTCTTTCTTTCCCTTAATGAACAATTCTGAATTTGCTCTAACATTGCTCTTTGAATTGGCTCTAACATTAAAGACTAATGCAGTGTGTCTGGTCACCTTTAAATGAAATGTCTATTACCCCTAGGACCAATAACTCTTGATTTTTAGAAAAGCTCAGTGAAATGAGGATGATACTACAGCACTTAATCAGCTACAAACAGATAGTAACTGTTTGCAAGATTTTAATGCTACCTCAGAACCAAGGGGTTACTGCCTTGTCATCCTTACTGAGGGCTGTTCACGGCCAATATCTTTTCCTTTTCCCCAGCCACCCCTCCGCCCCCAGCTTCTGTCTTGATGTCTTACACGAGTGATTAGTGTGCTGTAATTGAATTGGCTGTAAAAAGATAATTAATTGACACTTCACTCCCAGAGAGGTCAAGCTGCCCTATCTTGAACGGTTGTTATGAAAGTAGTCATCCTGCTGGCACTTATCCCTCAAAGGTGGCACATGATTTGTCTTGCTGGTAGTGATAATTCTAATTAAAATTAACATGAAGGGGGTATTTAAGGAGTGATTTCCTGATTTGGATGCATTAGCTTAATTTGGAAAGCATGTGATACTGGAATTTATAAACCTTACCAGGTAGTTGTGTGGCTACTATGTTTGTAATGCCCAGCACGATGCTCTCTCGTGCTGTCTAAACCTTCTTTGTGCTCTATTGCCAGTAGTGTGGGACCACAGAAGTCCGACTAGAGACGTGGAAGGTTTCTGAGATGACTAGTGTGAAATCCCGTCAGGCACCTTGAAACCATCAATCTTAAACACCTTTCATTGAACAGCTGCTTATTTTGAGATTATTTCAGCTAAAGATTGTCATGGAGAGTTTTGAAACTGTGGCACAAGAGCTATCAAATAATAATAAAGTTACATTTAGTGACACGGGAACCTTCCTGAAGCTGTTAGTGCATTAAGAACCTGGAGTTAGTCTGTAAGGAGTGTGGTTCTCGGTCATTGCCCCGAGAATAAATACTGCTACTACAGCAAAAGCTAATGGAGAGAAAGGGATTATTTAATGTCCTTGCAGAGGAAAAGACTTAACTTTTATCTTGCCGTATAATGATAAAGTTATGGCACTGTGGAGATAACCGCAGCATTTGCAACTAGAAATTTCTTACTTTAAGGCGTCCTATGTAGGTTAAAGTATTGCAGTGAGAATATTATCTTTCTTTCACACTTCACCCCACAGCTTTTGAGACAAACTATTTCTAGGTTTTGTTCTGAATTATTCAGCAAGAGCTTTCCAACACAAAGTATTCCTGCCAGGATAGGAAATTATCAACCAAGGCATTCTTCTGTCTGCTGGTTTGTATTAAGAAATGCTTCAAGTTTACACTCATTAAGAACGTGACCAAAACAGCCACCTTGCAGGTTTTGCAGGGAACAGAAGTTATTTAATTGTGAAATTCGAGTTCCTGCAGGGTGTGTTGCTATAAATTTATCACGAGTAATTGCAGTATTAAGTAATTGTTTGCTGTGTTGGCTGTGACAAAAAAAACCCAACCCAAAACAACAACCAACCAACCAAAAAAAACCCCAAACCAAAAACCAAGATGGCACCAGTTCTGTTACACCTGAATGAAAAGAGGAAAAAAAACCCACCCAATTTTGTGTAATGCAGTCAAAGTGATTTTTCAGGCTTAGTGATACTTCTTATCGTGGGTTCCAGAAGAATATTTCAGAAAAGGAAGAAAAGTAAAAGCTACTGAACTTCTATCTATGCCAACCATAATGTAAAATAGTGTATTTGCATGGCTACGCTGCACTAACACGAGGGAAACAGTGGTGTGGGCACTTACAAATCCCAGGAAACAGTCCAGAACTTGCTCTGTTTACTGGAGGCTTAAAGCTGTATTGGGAAAATTCTAGGGAAAAGCCTAGGTCTTAGTGTTCAGACAAAGTAGGATGTGCCCATTCTGGAAGTTCAGGCGTAGATAACTGTTTACTTCACTCCCAGTAAGATTTTAGTTCAAAAAAGGAATAGCAGGTAAGAGTTTCAGGTCAGACAATTAGATACACCTTCTGGCTTCAAAATCTTTTTGACTGAGTTGTACGTTCTGGCTTTTATCTTTTTTTATATGCTGTGGCTCGAGTTGGAACGCTAATAGTTTAGCGACCGGGATCCAATGTTGTTTACAGAAATAAATAATAAGAAATCATGAGAGAATCTTAATATATGTAAATCAAAATCCACCATATTCAAGTGCTGATGATTTTCCATTTGTTCCTAACTTATGGATGCAAAGGAAAACACTAGCACATCATAAATTACACCATTTTTGGCACTTTCCTTAAGCACTACAGAAATACTTTTAACTTTTTTTTTTCCTCTAGAAAGGAGGCAAAAAGCCAAGTGGCAGAATATCTGCTGAGAAAGCTGAGAAGATGACAGTCTCGCAGGAGAAAATGGAAGACAGCAGGTATGTGTGAATCAGTATATTCCTACTGCTCAGCTGGAGAATGCTGTCTGCCCAAAGCAGTTTTTATCGCATTGCAACGCACCGCTTCTAACTGATGTTACTCTTGGACAAACGGCCCTCTCTTTTCTTAGCTGACCACTGCAATATAATACTGCCTTTCACTTCTTATGCCAATACATCTTTTACTTCATTATAATCTGGGCTTCTGCTTTCAAGGACAATGTTTCTCAGTTGTTCTGTTTGGAGAGTGTTTGGTGTCAGGATTTTGAGCTGTTTGGTTCTGGTTTTGTGGGGTTTTTAGGTGCTTTTTTTGGTTTATTAGAGCTTCCTCCTTTTTTTTTTTTCAAATGAAGTAGGTATAGGAGGTTTCCTTATGCCTTGAAAATTGCCATCAAATCTACTACCTGGTTTTTTTAGCTAAGTTGTGCAGTCTGCTCTGATTTCTTTGTTGCTGTGATTACACTGAGTAATTACATCTAACCTTGCTAGTTTAAATCTGGTGTGTTTAAGTGAACCTCCATAATTGCACAGTACATATTTTTACTAGGTGACTGACTGGAGGAATAAACTGTCACTTCAAGTACTGTGAATAACCCTTCCTTTTTGTAAGTACCATACAAGAACGTAGTAAATAAACCCCCTGGTTTCTAAATAACCATTCAATCGATAGGAACTCTGAAAGCAATACTGAATCTTTTCCATGTACCAGCCACAGATGTGCTTGCATTAAGGCTGTGGTATGAGATGACAGTAAATGAAATTGCAGCTACAGCAGCAAGTATGAGGGGGAAATGAAAATTCCTGACTCAGAGGAGCAGGGCAATGACAGAAAGACTCCTCATTATAGATCTTTTCATATGGAGAAGAATGACTGGTAAATGAGGTTTCTCTGACACAAAGAGGATGGAAATACAGTTGGACATTCATGCAGAAATTGTGCTCACTGTACAAAACAAATAGAAGAATAGGGGATATCTCGTTTGCATTTCTGAACTGACAAAATGAGGGTGGAGATATCCTTCGAGACGGGTGACAGTTGCAGCAGTTAAGAGCAAGATATTTCCCATTATTTGGGTTGAGGTGGAAGTGACAATAGGTTACAGGCTTTATAAAGTGTGACTCCAGCAAATCTGCCATGACTAATTCTCCACCTTTTTCACTAGTTCACCTAAAAGCAAAGCATCAAATAATTATAATGGGACTTGCTGACGTGAGCAGGTAGAGCGATTCCAGTGTCTAATCAGGTTGGTCCCACTGATTGGCAATAGCTTCTCCATAGCACACAAGGTATTTTTTTCATCTTTAACCAGTATGAGAAGCCATCCTTATGTCAGAAGCGTCAGGTCAGTGTGCACTGGCTAATAACAGAAATCAGAGGTACCTATTTATTAAAAGGACTTTCAGAAATGCTTCATGTACCACATGCAGCCTCTTTCTCCCTCGTTTTTGCAGGGTGACCAGGAAATTTAGTGTGGCCTGTTGGGGCTTTTTGTTTTGTTGTGGTTTTCCTGAAATGGCTTCTCTTGGCTGCATTCCAACTGCTTAGTCTGAACCTATTTTGCTCTATCCTATTAAATGGTCTAGAGAGTTGCAAATTCCCTGATCTCTGGATCCTGGAATAGCTGAAGATGCCTTTGCATAGGATGCCATTTGTCTTCTGTGGTCTGTCTTTGGAACTAAGATACCTCAATTTTTTTTTTAACACTTGGAAGAAATACAGGGATAAGACCGTCTTTCAGTCAAGCTTAGCTGGACTTTTATACCGTGATGGGAAGGGTATGTACTCGTGTGCTGAGGAAGAGATCTACATTTTCAGGTGCATGGTTGGTAGTTGAAATGTTTCAGAAATAACCTATGTAATCAATGTATGCAGCAAAAAAGATAATGCTGAGGCTTTGGGAAGGGGACTTGATGTCCTTGCAGCTGTCTCGCACATCGATCTTCACCACTGTCTAGTAATGCCTTCAAACCTCCAGTAAGTCATACATTGAGTCATTAATTAGCTTCACCTAGAAGTCAGTCTCTGCCTACAGTGGCAGCCACTCCATTGTCATCTGGTGTGTTTCAAACAATAGAAATGATTGAAACAGGAACTCCTACACTTCTATGAAGATTAAGAATGGCACACCACCCTGTAATTTAGGTGGTTGTGCAAGTTTTCATTTGCATTAGCAGAATAGTGCAGATTGTGTTGAATTATTCCATAAAAATATCTTCAGGTTTTGAAAGATTTACTGTGCCACATGCATGTTTGTTTTGGAGCGTTTCGGTTTGGTGGTGATGGATTTTGTGGTTGCTTTAAATGTGTGTCTTCAAAGGAAGATGAAACTAAGGTTCATTAATTCTCTGGAAGCCCAGAGAGTGGCACATTTGAGTCTCAGTGCTGCTTTTAGGCCTTGAGAACCACCTTAAAACTCTGAACTACGTTTACAGAATAGCAGAATTTAATTTTATATCTGTCTGTCAATTCCATTTACTTTTAGTAAAGTGAACTTTTCATATGTGACGCTGACAGTTATTGCAAGCAGAGATTTGTTGTCACATATTTTTATTTTCTTCAGTTATGTGTCAAGGAGGGTCAAGTTTGTGTTATAATCAATTTGAACTACTTGAAACTTGTATTTACTTGAAATCTGGATGAAGTCGGTTGATGGAGCTTTACATATATTTTTCTGTGACTTGCATGACTTTGGTTTAGACAGGATGGTACTTAATCACGCTGAAAGTGTCACTGGACGTTACACAGTTATGACTTAAGATTCTTTTCATCTTTTTTTGTCCCTTTAGCTTCTCCATCCATGTTCTGTGCACTATTTTTAATCAATTGGGTATGCTTTAAAGTAACACATTTTATGCTCGCAGGAGGATGTCTGTTTTCAGTGTCACTGCAGTAATGTTTTTTGTCAGAATCACCGGTCAGAATATTTCTGTTTAGGACAAGATGCAACAGTAATTGAAGAACCTTAGTTAAAAAAAAAAAAAAAAATCACTGAATAAACTTTGTAGGAGAACTGGAACCTGTCACCTAATTCTGCAGCTGCAACTCGCCTCAGTGCTGAGTGAGTTGAGGATTTCGAAGGAAAGGAATGTTTAGAGAATTGGACACTTGATAATAGTGACAGGGCTATGCCAACTTTTCTACAAGACATTTAATTTTGGCTTAATAAAAATGTTGTTTTACGCACGAGGTAGCGTATTGTCATCTGGGATATGCAGAATTGTTGCAGGGAGTAATGTGGCAGACTCAGTGTGGCTGCAAATAAGTCACCATACAAGATTTTTCTGTTACAGTTTATATTTTGGACTTGGAAATGTTGCATGTACAATGTTAGAGGTGTAGGTCCCACTTATGAGTCTACATGCAAGTGGAAGGCTGGTTCATTTAATCTTAAGACAAGCTTTTTTGTTCTTAGTCATTTTTCTACCTTGTTTTAACTAGTTTAGTCTCAGCTGCTGAGGTGGAAGCAGCTTGTTGCTTTTCCATAGCAAAGGTCACGATTCATCAGGGAAGTCAGGTGGCTGGCAAATAACACTTAAAATAAGTTTTAGATTGCCAACTTTATTTACTTGAAAGATTCTTTTAATTGCCTGGTCATTGTGTTCACGTAGGAAAAATTCCTTGCCTATTAGAGAATTTCCCTGCGTGATGGGAATCCCTGGCGGTTCATGAGGAATATGGAGTAGCTGAGGAGGATGAGCTTGGTGTAATGGATGAGGTATGGGACTTTACCAGCAACGTATCGGAGTTCTGTAGGAATCTCTGACTGGGTTGGCTGGTGTGAAGATGGAAGAGAAAATGTCAGCTTCCTTTGTTATTTATTCTGAGTGCTATTAATTACCTGGTTTGTGATTGGGGGGAAAAAAAGCAGCCCCACGCAGAACCCAGCCAAGCACCAAGCCCTAATCCAATCAGCCTGATGTATGCAGAAAGTTTACAGAATGACCTTGTGCATAATTACTCATTTGATGGCTGTTAGTAAATGGCACAAATGGAATCTGACATACATTATAACACATTAATGATTGCCTTCCTCCCTCCATCCTCTTCTGTACAGAAAAATGATTTTAATTAAGACTTCCGTGATTAGTCATTTAATCAGTCATTAGGCCAATACAGATGGAGTCAATTAATTTTTTTACACTTGAATAGAGACTTGATGCTACTGCAAACCGTACAATCTATTTTTTTAACACTGTATCATGGGCAATTGCCTTGATGGCTGTCTAGTAAGTGCATATTACTCTTCCAAAAACTGGATAGCATTTACAGCACATCAGCATCATGGCACCTATAGGTATGTTTTATTGCATGCTATCCAAATTTTCATGAATCGGTTTGGTTTTGAGTTCTTTATTAGAATAGTAGGGCAGAGTTGCCTTTAAAAGCAAATGTATTCAGCATCTACTAAGGTACTTTGTTTTTACAAATGATAATACTTTGTTTCTGTGCCAAATTTCATTCAAGAATTTGAAATGTTTTATGATCTTAAGGGCCTGTTTAAAGTGGTGTGGGAAGACTTTTTATCTACTTGGCAGATTCGAATAAAATATATATAGCTGTGAAATGACTTGCTCGAAGTCAGAAGAGCTGAGTGATCACCGTTCATGTTGTCTTGAGGATACATTGTGGATAAACTGAAACCAAAATACAATAGAAAAGATCCAAAGTGGTGTCTTGGATCAGCACTCTTGTCACTCCTGCCAAGCTAAGTTCAGCAATGCCCTAGATCTGTCTGAGTGGACAAAAGCAAGCACTTACTGGTGGAACGAGGCATAGCTCCATCAGATAATAACCTGACATGCTGAGTATGGGACGAAGTGCGAATGGTCAAGTGCCTCTGCAGTAAGTACAAGGAAGGAGGTCTGGTACATTTGGTTTGCATTTTAAATGTGACTGAATAATTATTGTTGAGCAGTTAATAGAAAGATCCTAATGCAGGACTAGCCTGTGACACGAGAGAAGATTGCAACAAGAATGACTTACGAGTCCCTGTCTGGAAAAATTACGTGATAGAAAAGGACAATCGTGCTGGGGCAGTGAGATCTCAATAGAGAACAGGAAAGCAATTCAGCTGGTCTGCCAACAAACAGGCTCTGTGGAATGGTAGCTTGAAAGAAGTAAAAGTGAAGATCCTGCTGCATAAACCAGGACCTGAATTAGTTTAATTCACAGCCACTCAGATGCCTGGAGTCCATCTCCAATGTAAATTTAAAACGAGTCAATTGAAATCTGAGGGAGTAAATGAGGTTAAGAGTCTACGCTAAGAGCAAATTTTTGTAGTCGGTGGTGTTTCTGTTCCATGTTGAGCTGTTGTCACCATGCTGGGAGATAAGAGGGAGCTGTCCAGCCTCAGCGTTTGAATGGTCAGATCCTCACTGTGTCAATAGTTTGCTTTAATGTTGTCTTGGAGGGCTATTTCAGAGGCAGGAGGGAAAGGAATGGATTGATTTGTGTCTTTCTTAAGAAAGCTTTTAAAGATTGAAAAATGAGCCCTGTCTTGTCTAGCCCAGGAATAATAAATAAAAGCAGGTGTGAGGTGTTGGAATTGAAAACAGCTGGATATGACGGATGTGCTCTGACTTCTCTAGAGCTTCAGTCTTTAATCCCTGTGGCTCAGTGTGAATATTTCCCTCCTGATGCAATGCAGAAATAATAAATAGAACACAGCATATGGAAGGGTTCCTAGACTGAGAAAGGAGGAGGGAACAATCCACAGTTAACTCTTTATGCTCACTTTTCCTTGTATATCTTAGCAACCTTTCTTAATGCGTTCTAGTAGTCCTCATTGTCCGGTTCGTGGTGTTTGCAGCGAGGCGTGACATGCTAAAGTGGGAAAATTAGGAGCATTGGAAATATTTGTTGCAACTGGAATCTACCTTAACTCGGAGCCTTCTTTTTGAAGAGGTATTATAATGATCCCCGTCCCATTTTTGATGTAGCTTTTACACATAAACTCTTCTTGATTAAACACTGAACCATCACTATAAATTGCTACAAAAAGCCTGTCTTCTGTTAAAATGATCTGATATTCAATTAGAGTCATCCAGCCTTATTCTCTAGCTTGAATGTTGTAAAATCCCAGTCCTTGTAGTCTGCCAGAGGATGAGTTTGTCCACTGGAAAGGAGACTTTAGAGTCCCATACAAGGACTGGGTAGGAAAAGCAGTTCAGTTGATTAGAGCTAACATGGTAATTGAGGTGACATCAAATGATTCATTACAGTTGTCTGAGACAGCAGGATTCAAAAATAGGCACAGTGCAATTTTATCCTACCCAACAATGGCTTTTAATTTAACCTGGGTTTAGAATGCTTTGTATGTTGGAATGAATCCTTTGGCATGGATTTGCAGTAGTATGTAAAAGAAACAAAGGCCTGCTTATGTAAATGATATGTGGGTTCTTTCTTTCATGTTTATTCTATTCCAAGAGTAATGATAAGATTCATCAGGGTCACACTTGGAAGCTGTCTTGCAAAGTAGATCATTTAGAAAAATGTTTTGGCACCCTGCTGCTTTGTCATATATTCCAAGCAGGTTGTGCCAAAAGAAAATTGTAGAAACTGCTGTCAGAGTACAAAATCATTCGATTTATAATGGGGAGCCAGTGGCGAGAATTCATTATACATTCACACCTGCAGATAAAGAGCATCTAAAATTGGAAGTTTTATTCCACTCATCTTTGATCTTGATATTATTAGATGATATTAGCATCATCCTACACTAGATTCTGGAATTGGAGCAGATACGAATTCCATCCATTAATTTTTTTCACACGAGTCATTCTTCTGACTTGAAACAGTAGTGACCCTGTCCCCTGAACTTCAGTCTTGTGGCGGAGTCCACTGAGAAGTAAACAGACCTCTACAACCCTTTTGAGACCTTTCCTGAGAAACAGGGAGTTGGGGTATCTTCCTACAGGTGGAAGAGACATGTTTTCTTTCCCATCGCAAGTGCTCACTTGTACAGCTTTGAATGATTAACTATGAAGACTTAAATCAAACTAGATGGCAGATTCTACAACCCCTCCCATGATATATTTGATCTGTGGCTGCTGAAGTTCTAACAAAGAAAGGAGAAAATGATACTCCATTTCTAATTAAAGAAGTAATTTTCCTTTGCGAATAGACTTTTTATCTCAGCTACGGTGTTAAGGATCAATGGGTTGTCACATGTATGTCTTTTTAATAAATGCCAGCTGAGATGACATTAAAGTGATAGACTGATCACTGTAATCAATGCAATTCAAAATTGCTTTGTCTTAAATGAACTTGGTTCCTTTCTGTGATTCTCCTACAGTTAACATTGTGTGAGCATGAATGTAGATGGCAGAGCTTTATTAGGACTTTTAAGCAGTGAAGTCTGCATTTTGAAGGCTGGAATTTCAGGCTTAGCTACTAAGCTCTACCAAAGCCTTGCTGGGGATGCCCCCTGCCTTTTGTGGAGCTAGGTCTTCATTCAGTTTTATGGACACTAGAGCCAGGAGCTTCTTGTCTGAGTTGCTTCCTCTCCTAACACCCCTGCCTATTCAGGTACAAGGTTGTGTCTTATATTGAGGTCCTTTGAATTGCATAAAAATGAGGAGTCAAACTGCAAAATCTGCACCTGTGTCAAAAAATAATTCTACATCATCGCCTTGATTTCAAACTGAGATGTTCTTGCAAAAAAAACCCCAAAAACCAGTAAGAGAAAAAAAAAAAGTAGAGGAAAATAAAGTGAAAGCTGCCCTTTCTTTCCCCTCCCTGTGCTACCCCCCGTCCCAGAAAAAGTGGCCAAGGCTTACTAAGATATTTATTTGCGTAGTTGTTTTATGTTAAACTGGGAATATTGATGCTTTAAAACAGAATACTCAACTCGGTGGCAATTGGAGTTGGTATTTAAGCATGAACGCGTGGCTCATCGTAAAAGAACTCTGTGTACACGTAGTGCAGCGCCTGGATGCTTAATGCCAAAAGCAGGCTTGCCCATGTTATTTAAAATGATCCCGATGTGTGTTGGTGTCCCATAAGCACATCTTCCTTGGCTTCTGACAAGGCAATGCACCTCTGGAAAGAGCCCTGTCGATGGTGCAGTTGGTGGTGATACGGGAGGGCAAACACAACACCAGAGAACACTCCTTTTGAACTGAAGGAATCTTTCTGTACCAATTTTCTCCCAGTCTAAGAAGTGTCTTTGTGCAGAATCCTTCAGAACTCT
>JAAGNO010002046.1:18257-67201 GCA_033439905.1 Ceryle rudis
TTGAACTGAAGGAATCTTTCTGTACCAATTTTCTCCCAGTCTAAGAAGTGTCTTTGTGCAGAATCCTTCAGAACTCTCTTCTTGTTCTGGATTTATTTTTTTTTCAAAACCCTAGAGGTTCTGTAAAAACTCTCAGGATCCTTGTAAACCTATTTATTTCTCTTAAAGTTGGCAGACTGACAGGCTTTAGTTATGCTTAGTGCTAAATTATTTATCATCCTTTTCCTTCCTAGTCCTGACTTCTGAATCTTTAACTTGACTCTTGGGACGCGTTTGGTTTTTTCCCCCCCTTTAAAGTGAAGCTGGTTTTATCTTTTGTCTTTAGTGTTTTACCATAGAAAAAGTACATGTAAAATTTTAATGTATAAATATGTTTAAGATGCAATATCTGACATTTTTTTGTAATTGTAATTCTAAGCGTAGCAAAGTAACTAGGTTGTGTAAGCCATTTTATTTTTACTTGCGGATGATTCTTACTCATCACCCGCACTCAGTAGTAGATCTCAAATTGATTTATGTTTTTTTAGAATACCAATCCTGTAATATCTCATATCATGTGTTACAGAACAGTCTTAAGGCTTTCTGCTCCAGGATCAATATCTTCTAATGGCAAAGATTTTTTTTTTAACGCTGGTGTTGAAACGCTGGTAAAATAAAGTTAAGTACATAATCTCCTGTAAATCCAGCTTCCTGCAAAGCCCAGTGTAGTGTCACCGTATCAGTCTGGTTCTGATGGAGCGTAAGCACACAATTAAAAACCTTCCTAATGACCCTGTTGTTGTGTGCTTTGAGTTATGTATGCCCTAATAACTTCCTAGTAGGAATGAAGTGAATAAATGGTACAGGAGGAGATAACCTTTTTCATTTTCATTGGTCATCAGTGGTGAGTTTATTTTTACAAAATACAAGGATAACTATTTAAATCCTACCTTTTTTCAGTATGTTCTAAGCTTTGGAGTTTCATAGGCTGAAGTATCAACATGTATGCCATAAAAATGTGAATAATATGGAGACTAAAAAGCCACTTACATCAGCGTACAGTGTTAACGTGGTTGTGACTCGAGTAGTACTTGTTAGACAATTCCTTATACTTGGAAAATTATAACGTTTAGTATCACAACTGTTTACACCTTTCAAAATTGGTACATCAATTGATAGTATTTGGCTTGTTTGGACAGAGGTGGCAACATGGCTTCAGGATACTGAATGTTCTTGACAATCCAGCCTAAAGGATCTTTAGCTTATGTTGTTTTGCAAGTGGATGAGTATTTCATGTTTAAGTGAACAGTACAAAACATTTTACAGGAGGGGAAGTCTCGAGCTGTTTTATGAGCTAATAAGCTCTCATCAACGTGTAAGCAAGCATTGGTATTGATAGTAACAATGTATTTGTTCTAATCTTTAGGTCTCACAGGACATCCAAAGAATACGAGCTACAAAACCATCAGCACCTCATAAAGAATTCTAAGACAGTACAAGGTAAAGATCTCTTTTTCCCTATCTATATTACTGTATTCGTCAACGGAAAAGCTGTAGAAGTCATTTCAGGACTGAACGTATCGATAGTGGAGATGATGCAAATTCCTAAGTAACATCTAGGATTAGTAAAGAGAGACAGTCAAATTATCCTAGAACTTTTTCTTTCAAAACATTTATCTTCAGTGTCTTGATTGCCTAATGTCATGTATCTGACAATTTCGGGTGCTACTTTTAATTAGGATTCTGTTTTTTCTGATATTCTCTAAACCCTTTATATTTATCTTGTACATGATTTTGAACAGGGTTGGGGGAACCTTCAGTCTCCTGCTGTTAGGACACCAAAAAGCAGTCATATATGGAAGGAAGCTTTCATTGAAGTTTACTTTGCAACTAAATATGTGGCAATGGTATGAGAGAGGGTGAATAACTGCTGCTTCTTAAGGCTACAGAGGAGTAGGAGCAGCAGTGCAGTGTGCTATCCACTGGGCCCAGGTCACTGGTTCATGTCAATGTCACTGAATTATGCTCGTGAGGTTGTAACTAAGTCATGAAATTGGCAGTTCCTGTCCAAGGGGAAATATCTCCTGACTGGAGGGAAAGGTTTAAAACCTACCCCCCTTTTATTTCCTTAAAATGGATGATCTATAGTTGATTCTGGTGCTGGCATGAGCTTTATTAATCATTTTAATAACTCGGGTATTTGCCGTTTCTTTGTAAATGTGACTGACAAAACCAAAGGCCGTTGTTATTGCTTCCTTGGTATTTTTGTTGCCGTGAACTTGAAGCATCCCATGCATACAGCATAAAAGTAATGAAATGGAAGATCAGCTTTACTGACTGTTGTCAAAATGCACATTTTTTTACAATAGCCTGGTTTGGAATATATTTCCAAGGGGTCTGATAAATTTCTCCATCACTCGGTGTCTCTAAGCCCTGATCATAACTTTCCCTGCTAGCTTAAGGCTACGAATCTGTGTACTCGGTGTTCGAGATGCATCTTTCTCATCTTGAATATTGTCATTTTGTCCTGCTTCATTCCCAGCTGTTGACAAGGTAGATTTCCTTATTTTTTTTTATTAGACTTTTCAAATTGCCATGCATGATACTTGCCGTAGTACCTCTGTTTCATTTTTACTCTCAGTAGTATTGAACAGTAACTTTCTGTTCTATTTTTGAAGTTGGTGACCTCTGAAGGATTTGGAACTCTCAAAGTTTCATGGGCGGAAAAATATCTGATATCGTATTCTGGAAAGCCTCTGGCTCATTAACTTATGTCTATTAATGGCTGCAAAATTCATAAACCTTTACATAATGATTTTCTTTAACTGTGGTACTATTAATTTTTATGGTAATTTTACTGTTATTTATGATCGTCAAAAGAGTCTGTTGGAAAAGAGATAATTGCACAGAGCTTCCACTATGTAGATCCTCTGCCTTACAGTAATTGTTGCAGGCTCTAGTAGAGATTAAGGAGGTTACAGGCTTTGACTTTATAAGGTGAAAGTAATTCTTTGAAGGGAAAGCTATATTATTAATAGTGATTGGAATTGATTACTCAGAGCTATAGTAATTCATTCATGAATTCCATTCAGTTTTACTTCTTCAAATGTTTAAAATGTTTCTGTCTACTGCACAACCACCATGTGTTTCCATTGCTTGAGTTTAGCCTCCCACCCCCTAAGGCAGCACCCCAATTGTCATCTTGTCTGTATGTCAGTGTTTTGAAGGCTGTCATTATCTTCTAGAAGATTTTGGACTCATTCATCTGGTGTGCATGAACACTATGGATTCTAGGGCCATTTTCATAAGTCCTCAGTAGAATTTCTGTAGTCACTCCTTTTTCTTAATATTCCAAATCTTGTAGTGGGTTGGTGGCCTGGCTGTGTTAGTCGTGTGCTGTCACGGCAGCTTTTCATGGGAGTTGTCCATACAGCAGTTCTACAGGTACCAGCAGGCTCATGGGAGCCCCTAAGGCTGTCCCTATGCATAAAGGAGAGTTCACTTTGATGTGCTTTGTGACCTGGCTTATTGTTTATCACCTGAGAGCTTTTGTGAGAAGGTATCCTACGGATACACCAGCTATTGCTGAAGTCCTCTATTGTCATAACTGATCGTTCAAATTGCTGTTGAGGTGCCTTTGCAATTTTAACTTTCTGTTGTCTTGGGAATTTATTGTATACGCTGGTAAATGAGAGCCATAACTGGTAGCACAAATTGTCATGCTGTCTACTTGGTGATTACAGTTGTCTTCTATTTGTGATCTAGCAGATAGAACAGCATTTGGTGTTGGAGCTGTATCATTTGTTTCATACCTTGTTTTAATACTTGTTATGGTTGTAATTTTTTTCCTGTTGCTTCTCCCTGTTTATGTACTGGAACTGGTTTGGCTCTGTGAGGTTTTGCTTTATTCTTTCCCCAGGTGAAATGTTTAATTCCCAACTTTCCCTTATCTTTTTCAGGGGCTACTCTGTGCTTATGGTCCATGAAGTGACCATGTCCCCATTTGGGCCAGACTCTCCCATCTGCCTTCAAACTCTTGAAGTTTTCCAGAGAAAACCAAAACCAAGAACAAAGATTCTTTCAAAGTCACCAACAAGTAAAAAGGATCAAGCCCCACAGCCAGGCCTCTTATCCAAGGCACACTGGAGTCAATGGAATTTTTCCCATTGAATGCAGTGGAACTTGGATTCAGTCTTTGCATTCCAGTGACTCTCTTAAGGTGTTTTTATGCAGGAATGGGGCATCAGTTTTGAAAATTACAATCTAATAGTCAAGAAAAGATTTGACTTAGAAATTCATGTCATGGTCTTCATCTTCCTATTAACATTTTAAAAGGAAAAAAAGAGAGATTCTCTGTAGAGATCTAAGAGATTGGGGTTTTTTTTCCAGTTCTGTTTCTGTTTGGGAATCTGCTTGTTTTGAAGAATTTTGATCCAATAATATGGTAGATAATTTTTTGTGACAATTGCAATCCCATCTCAGATAACGTGTTGAGATTGCTCCATTCAGGAAGTACCTCTGTTGCTTGAGAACAGCCACATAACTCCTGAAATCAGTAGAGAATACATCAGCTTCAAACAAAGTTTTCAAGATAATTATTCAAATTGTACTGATTTTTTGGTGCAAATTTATCTGATTCAAGCAACAGAACATTTTCATTAGGAAAACTGTGCTGATGTAGTTATCTGCTCATATCCACTAATGTCCATTCCACTATCACACGTGGGTCAGAGGATGATGATTTCTGCAGAGGGGAGGGCTCTGGCTAATTCACATCACTGAATCAAAATCCACAACTAGGCCTTACCTTGTATGTCTGTTGTTGAAGCAAATCAAAAAAATTCCAAGTAACAGCAGGTGAGGCACCTTAAATCTAACTCGGAGCCTCTTAAGGTTGAAATCAGCTTTGGGAATGTGGCTGTGGCCTTGCAAGGCATGCCTGTGGCGTTCCGTATCTTGTATTATCTTGACTGTTCGATCTTTAGAATACAACTGATTCATCACCATCTTTCTTTGCTCCTTCTTTGGAGATGACCTTTATTTCCTTTGTATTTTCTTACAAGGCAATTACTTTGAATAGTATTAGCAGTTGGAAGTAACAGCAGTATTGTCACTTTTCCTCAATCTTCATTCAAGAATCTCAGACCTTCTATTACTTGAAGCTGTGGCCGGAGTTTCACACCAAGATGCACTAGTTCACCGCGAAGTCCCAGGTGTGATGCAGCTGCTTTATAAGTGACTGTTATCCCAGTGGCTTTTTCTGGCCTTACTCATGAACTGAACGAGTGGTACTTGGCATGTGAAATGGAAACCACCATCCTTTCTTTCCTGGTCCTTTTCTGATTCTATGAAGAAAATAAAGACAAATGCGTAACAGAGGAAAGCAGTAAATAAAGTTCCACAATGATCAGTGATTGGAATGTGGGAAACAAATAGTTTGGGAAGCCTGACTGGACGCTAATTAGTGCTCTTCTATACGGCAGTGCTTTGTCCCAGTGGTAGCACACGTGTGGTAGTTGCCATGGCAAGGTACCTGCTTTGTTATGAATGCTATAAACAGTCTACACCGTTGTCCAAAAGCATAAGTGAAGATCCTGCCCTGGTCACGTTTATTGTGAGTTTTCATCACGGTCACAAAGACTTTGTGTTGATTTACATGGTAAATTAAATGGACGTAAAGATCATCTTTATGTGTCTCTGTGATGGAAGCACCTGCCACATATGTAGCCATTTGATCATAAATCACAAGTACTTCCGAACTTCAAATTTTAATTGACTGTGAATAAGATTTTGGGCATTGCGGTGGCACTTCTTGACACGGTGTGTTTGCCCCACTGGTCATGGTGTAGAGGCGGGTTTATAGCAGTATGGATGTAAGGGCTAAACCAGGGGGTTTCAAAGTTGTGTGCACGTTGAACTGCACTTTAAAGGGAACTGTTGTCGACTTATTACAAATCCACCCGCATTGACAAATAGCACATAACCTTGCTCTAAGCAAGGGCAGAATTGCAGAGTGAGCCTTTCACAGCACTGCTGCCTTGCCTCCTGCTATAGCCACACTCCTTTGATTATAAATTGTATCAGCTTTCCTGTGTAACTCAAAACATTTGGCATCATCTCAGCCTGGTGGGAGAAATCTTCAGGACTGAAAGAGTATGATGATAATTTTTTTTAGAAACCCACTGCCATCCCCGTTCCCCAGTTGGAGCTTTTACTAGCTACATTTTCCTGTGCCGTTTGGAAAAATGGCAGACCTGGATTTTCTGTCTGTTATGTCAGTGCCGCAACATCAGTAGGAAATTCTGTAACTGTTTGTTATGGAAACATTTGCCTAATCGTGCCTGTGAAATTCTTGAAAAGGAAGAAAACAGCTTGCCACCTAGCGCATGGCATGGTGACACAGGCTGCCACACCAGGAGATTGCAGTAACCGGACTTCTGTCACAAAACACATGCTTACTCAAAACACGTGTGGAGAGATGATGTCCTCTTGGAGTTCTGGTAAGCTTGGTGTAAAATTAAGTGATTTGTGGGGTACTTTGGAAAACACTTTTTACACTTCATTACAATGGTGGAGAGCTTACTAACAGAAAAATAAGATGGGTGGGCAGACTGATTCCTTATGGAAATAGCTCTTGGCAGCTTTGCAGGCGTATGCTGTGGCAGTAGTCAACTGAAGATTGTGTTCCCCAAGCAGTGGTCTTTCTCACTTTTATTCTTCACTGTGTGTCTCACTGAGGTAAGTCAGTTTTTCTTGTTTGTCAAAATATTTGGTATTGTTTCCCACACTATGCTCAGATTATTGCTTTACTAATTTCCTCAGGTCCCTTTCCATTTTTTTCAAAATAAACCAACCTCGAGTGAAACTTTGGGTGCTTCTGGCAATACAGAAAATGAGCCAACATTTTTGAGCTGTATGGACTTAGGCAGCAAAAGCTGAATGCACAGTGAACAACTGCAGTATGAATGGGCACAGCCGGTCACAGAAACTGCCCTCACTGGTTGTGGGTTTGTGACTGGAGGAGTGCTCAGCAGTCTGACATGATGCAAGCTCTCGGAGTGCTGTAGCTGACAGCTCTGGACACTATTGCATGAGAGATTTCAAGAGCAGGAGCAGAATAAACTTGTCATTTTCACCTTGGAAAGTTCACTCTGGTTTTCCTGGTGAGATTGGGAAGCAGTGTGGCCAGCAGTGCTTGGGAGGTAGAAACACCTCTTAATTAGCCTCTGGGTTGAGTTTTCCTGATCACCGTAAACCATCCCCTGAATATCCAGCAGAAGCCAATCGATTGCATTTCTTAGTGAGTCTCTTCCCTTAACCAGCAGCACCACCTGCTATACAATTCTTTTAGTCCTTTGGCTCGTAGAACACAAGCCACCCTTCTCTTCTGTCTCCTTAGTTCTGTGGCTCTCAATAGCAGGTGGAAGGAAGGCATAGAAGTTACAGTTTTAGGAGCTTCCTAATCTCAAACCACCACCCTTCTGCTACAGTTCATAGTCTGGCCCATGTGCCCCTTTTCCTGTCCTCCAGAACAGGCTATAGCTGAAGGCTTTCTGGTTTAGGTACATAAAACCTTAAAAAAAAGAGGTTTTATGTACCTCAATATTAACATAGGGAGTGAAGAGGAAGATTGGGAAACGGTACAACTGTGATACTGGTATTTTGAGAAGTGCAGTGAAAGCTTTCTCCAGAACACTTCAACTATTGCCATTGTTAAATTATTCTGAGGCAGAGCTGAATGCAGATAGAAGTTTCTTGGGTGTACAGCGGTAGAAATGCTGTGTCTGGTTTTCATTCTTTGCAGACAGGACGAGCAGTTGCTTTAAAAATTGAGTTAAGGGGCTATCTGGAATATATTTTTCAAAAGTTTGGAGTGTTTCCATTAGTATGTAAGTACCAAGAAATATATCATAAAAGCCAGTTGGCCTCACAAACTTTGAATCTAATACCAGTTAATTGTATCAAGTTGCAGTTGTTTTAATGTTTTCTATGTAAGAGGTCAGAGTTCCAGCAAACATGTTTCTGGAGTTGTTGGCAGCTAAAGGAGAAATGATGCTTTATTGCTCTTTCATAACTGTTCTGATTTCCATGGCCAAGAAAGCACCATTAGAGTTTTTATTATTTTTAATTTTAAAAATGCTTCAGAAAAATATTACACAAGGACACCTGCAAGAGCTGAAAAGTTCTGAAACTCTGGAAACTAATTCTGCTTTGCAAAGAGAAGTTTTCTTTTATAGGCTGAAGAAAACACAGTTTCAAAACCTTTATTTGTAGCTTTGTAGCAGTGCTTACTAAACTTAATAGGCAGAAAGATGGCTTATCTGGTCACATCTCCACTGTGCTTTTAAACCAAGACCAATCCTTGCTTTCATTGTGTCTTCATTCCCATTTATGGCTTTCTTAACCCAAATATTGAGGGTGATACACATCCTCAGTTCCTAATACACTTGTGATGTTTTCCCCTTCAATTTTTGGTCTGTTCCATGGGTAGAGTCAATAACTTTTAAGAGAGACTGCAGATGTAACTGTCGGCTCCTCCGGTCCCATGTCAAGATGGAATTATGTAATCACAGAAATCAGAGATGGAAAAACCTATTGTGTCATCTTGTCCATCTCTTCTGCCAGTTCATGATGATTCCTTCCAGTATGTTCTCCCTCAGTTGTTTAGCTTGGTTCTGAAAGGACTGCAAAGCCTTTCCTATGCTTCTCAGGAAGTATCTTTCACCTGTCTGGTTTTAGCCTTGTATGAGAGGGCCAGATTGCATCGATACTGCTCCTGTAATGCAAATATTGATAACAATAAGAGCAGTTGGCATTAAATTCCAGATTGTTTGCATTTTAAGGACCTGCATGTTTTGGCTTTGGTACCTGGCTGAGGATATAAATGGGACCTAATTGTTTCTGGAGAAAATTTCACCCATTCTTGTATTTTCTAGAAATAGTTCATGATTTCTGCATATTTACTGGCAATGGGCTGAATTGCTTCTAGGAATAGTTTTTGGTCAACGGTCTTTCACAGGCAGCTTCAAGTGACCCAGAACTGAAATGACAACTGGTTTGGTTAAGTACTGCGCATGTGATGTTTTACATGCCTTGACAGGTTAAAATTAATCCACTTGAAGTGACAAACATGGCAGCAGGGAAAGAGTGTGTCTGGCAACTAATGCAGGAGGCAAGTCTCATTTTTATCCCTGGCCACACTATTGAATCATAAGCAATTTCATCTCTGTGCCTCACCTTGCAATCTGTAAGTACCATCAGAGGATGAAGTGTCAGCGAGGTACTTTTCTCAGTAAGCTGGACAGCTAGACATGCTTAAATCAGACTTGGCAATACCTCGCAGCTCTCCGTGCGAATACAGCAGGCACTGCACTCAAACAAGAACTGATAAAACGGTAGAGCTTGGTTCCAGTGTAGTAATTGCATATTAGTAACAAGCAGCGTGTGTGAGAAGACTCAAATGCAGCAGATTTCCTAAGACATGGAGGAGTTGGGTTTTGTGACTTGGAGAAAACAGGCCTGTGAATTCCCTTGTTTCAATCTGCAGCCATATGTTAATCTTCACATATTCTGGGAGTAGGGCAGAAATGCCTTCTTCATAGGGTATGCTAATTTCCTTCCTAGGGATCGCTGTGCATCACGGCTCTGAATGTAGGGCTCAGCTGTCAGAATTCTTCAGACAGGAAAAAAAAGTATAGCTTATGCTTTTGAGAGGCAACGGACACAAACCGAAATGTCTTTGTTCGAGCAGAATTTCCTGTATTAGTGTGTCATTGAGTAGTGGAAGGGTTTGCCCAGAGAGCTTGCTTGTGAAGGCTCTGTCCTTGGAGCTGCTGAAAATACGACTGGACAGGCCCTGGAGCACCCTCCCCTTTTGATCCTGCTTTGAGCAAGGAGGTCAGACTAGAACTCCAAAGGTCCTTTCCAACTACAGTGTTACTGTGATTTTTGTGATGGTCAGAAGGGCCCCAAACTTTGAAAAAATAATTTGTCTTGGAGAGGGACAGAAATATCCAGTTTTTAAAACAGCTAAATTTGACTTTTGAACCTTCTATATCTGTCTTTCTGAAAAATACAACGAGGCCATCACCCACATTGCTTTTCTTTGCATTAAACCACACGTATGTAAGGGAGGGAGGAAGAAAGTCTCTGGTAAATCCAAACCCACGGTGATGCTCAGCAGCAATTGCATTTTCATACGACCTGTGCATCCGCTATAGGATACTTCAGCATCTTGCAGAACGCAAGGCAATCTATAAAGTAAATATTTCTTTCATTAAAAATTCTTTATGTTCTCATTTATAGAGCACTTGCATAATAATGTCATGGTCTTCATGGTCTGTTGGTAAAGAGAAGAAAAAAGCATCCCTATATGGCATTGTGGTGAGTAAATAAGAAAAATAAGCAGGTGAGAGCTTGCGCTGGGAGCTTAGCTTCTGGCTGGGCTTCTTGTCAGTGGAATGGTCTCTGCTACAGGAGACAGCTTTTTCCCATAGGGAACGCTCTTCCAGTAGGAAGAAAATAAGTCCCAATCTTGTGAACCACATGTCAACTTTCATGGCCAGTGTGCTTTAATTTTTTCCGTTTCTTTTCCCTAAATGTCCAATTTAAGTAGCATTGTTCTGATAGGTAATAGTCCAAATGTCATGAATAGAACTCCTCTGAGCACTGGTAGTTCACCCCCACAGAAATGACCAGCTGGTTTACGTTGGCCCTTCTCCAGAACCCAGGAAGAGCTGGAGAGCATTAACTAACTTTAGGAAGAACTAAGACATTTGTCTTCCCTCTGCAGTGTCTCCTCTTGAACAACTTAGCGATTTAACCCTATCTGTGCCTTCAGAGATACCTCTGGATCTCAGTCAGGGACACTGCCCTAATAAGGACGTACGGAAGAGATCGTGTGGGAATTGTAAAGAAAAACAGGTGGTTCTGCTTCTTCCTTCTCAACTTTAACACTTATTTGTTTATATGTTTACCCAAGAATGCAAATCAGAAAAGATCTGAAGAATTGATGGGGTTAAACTGGAAATGCTCTAATTACTGCCTGGATGGGGAAGGAGAATAGAGTAGTGTGGGTTATCAAGCCTTTGGCTGCAGCCCAACTGCTGAGAGGGTACAAGGCTCTCGCTGTGTTTCCTGCCTAGGGTGGGGTCACCTCACATGCCTTCTCTCTCTTCCACTTTCCCTTAGTCTTGAAATTGCTTTCAGTTAACATCTGGAACTTTTTCTTCTAATCAACACCATTTCCCAAGCTAGAGCGGAGCATTTTTGTGATTGGGGAATTCCTACAGTTTGAAATCAGCCAGAAAAAAGTCAGAGAGGTTTTGGCTTCGCTTCCCTTCTCTCTTTTTTCTAACGTGTGAAGAAGTGTCTGAAGTTTGTGTAATGCCTAGTCTTACTCCCCTGAAAAAATTAAAATTCCTTGAAAGGAATACAGCAAGTCGAAGGCTTTAGGAGGACCCTTTGGGAGCCTTTGTTTATCTTTGGGACTCTAAAGCTGTTACACCAGACAGTCTTAGGGACACGGTGATGCACTTTAGTGTCTGTAGCAATTCAGATCTGTAAACATGCAGCATGTTATGAACTTCACTTACGAGTCGCGAGTCCTCTAGGAAAGTGTACGTGAGGTGTGTGGGGATCATCCACCACCAAAGGGGAAAGCAAATGTTTTTTAACTTGAAATGCAAATGCTTGAAACGGAATGAAGAGAGTCTGTGGGCTTTGGAATTTCCTTGGGAATGTAGGAAAGGGAATAGGTTTGTTAAATTACGTATTGAATACTGGGCTGGAAACCCAAACTTCTCCTGCTGTCGCCTCTTTAGTAACATCAAGTGGTAAGGACATGTTCTGTCCGAGGCGGCGGAGGGAGTTGGTAGCAGAGCCGGTGCTGGAGGTCAGGGATTATTTCAGATGGCGGGAACTTCAGCTTAGATTTGCCAAATGATGCAAGGAGATTGGGAGCGTCAGTGAGGGGTTCCATTTGGTGACTGTGGAAACTGTCTCGTGTCTCTGCTCTCTGTGAACAATCACTAGCCATGGTACCGGCAGGAGTGCCTGTGCGCTTGTTACTGTTTGAGTCACCCTATTCTGTTCGATGGGGTCTTGATACTGTTAGTGCTTGATGCTCTCTCTAAATCTTACAAGTAACTTAATAAATACCTGCACACTTCCAAAAGGAGTTTGAATTCTTCTTGCTTCAATGATGGATTTCCTAAGAGTGAAATGATCTTAATGTTTCTTTCCAGATGCTTTTTAGACTGTTCCTCCTTGGCTTTCCTTCATTGTGAAAAGCTGGTTTTGGTTTCTTGGCCTGATTTTTCACTCACATAGTTAATCTTCCTCTGGCTTCTGATAAGATGCCAAATGTTTAAAATCTGCTTTGGTATTCCCTTGTAAAAGAAGTTGGATTTACCCGAGCTCATCACTGTAAGCGATTTCTCAATTTTCAGTGTTTATTTTGCTATAAGATCTTTCTAGCAAATGAAAGAACAAACAAAACCCCCATTCTACTGGTTACTCATTGTCAGGAATATGAACTGTCATTGCTCTTCTAATGAATTCCATCCTTTCCTCTAGCACAAACATTGTACTCCTCATTTGTAATGATTTCATCCAGACTCAGTGGGACTCCTGTCTCTGAGCTGTTGCAGCTATTGGCTGGTTTTGTAGCTCTTCAGATGTTGTTAAGACAGGCTACATGCTTTATGTAGATCATTCTGGAAATACTTCAAATGAGCCTGCTTCGTAGCTCAGTCAGCAAACTCTGCTCTGCACTTCAGACTAATATTCAGAATTGTTTCACTGGAAGGGGTGGTTTCTGCTGCTTTTACTGTGCTGTCGTGATACCTGTACATCACAGCTACAGGTTACCCACTGTAATTAGTACTTGGCTTTTGGCTATAATAAATGTGGCTCTGAAACTCAAATGTATAGATCTGTACCTACAGGACTCTGATCGTTATCTGGTCTGACTTTTTGCAAAGCCCAGGCTAGAGATTTGTACCTAGGTACAGAATCAGTTAGGAAGGTGTTTGATGAATAGGAATCAGGGCAAGAGAGGTAGATCCTTTCATCAGATTTCATTAAAAAGTTGGCCATTTGTCACTTGTTTTGCAATAGGACTGCAGTAGTACTGGTGGAAAACCCCACTGCTGGGATGATAGATGTTTGGGTGTTCTTTGTGAATGATGAGACTTTTCTGAAGCATATTCATCAGTATTCTAGGTGAATATAGACTATTGTGAGTATTGATGCCCGTGATACTTTCTGCATGTTTCTTACATAGCCTAAAAGATTTAACTGCCAAGTCAGGAACTGGTCATTCCTGTCTTATACCTCCAGATTTTTATGATCATCTCATTTAATTTTAGAGTTCTTCATGAAAAGCTTTATTACTGTGGTCAGATTCATGCTCTTGCACTGAGGAAAAGTTCCTATTGCTCTTGGTTAATTTTTTTTTTTTGCATCATATGTGGGTTTGTGCAAATGGGGATGTGCTCAGCCCCCATGCCTGCCAGTGTGTCCTGTCTCCTGTGGTGGTGACCACCCTGAACAACCAGCAGCGCACACGCGTGTGTAATTTGCCTGGACAGCAACTTGGCAATGCAAACTCATTACAATAATTACACCATTTGGGGAGAATACTCGGAGTTCTGTGAAACCTCTGGGGGACTTTTTTGTACTGTATTATTTTTAACTTCAGTTTAACTTAATTTGTGAAAGATTTTTTTTTAAAAAAACCCAAATCTAATGATAATAGAAGCTGTGCTTTGCTATCAGTAGGATGTGGAGTTGGAATGCCATCACTGGTTGTCTCCTAAGAAAGCCTTGTATTTTGTGAAGCACATCCCAGGGTGTTTTTAGTGAAATTGCTCTTTGAAACCC
Source organism: Ceryle rudis (assembly GCA_033439905.1). Taxonomy (NCBI): domain Eukaryota; kingdom Metazoa; phylum Chordata; class Aves; order Coraciiformes; family Cerylidae; genus Ceryle; species Ceryle rudis. The sequence goes on from JAAGNO010002046.1 coordinate 32,121, forward strand.
AATAGTTTACATTTCTTTCTGAATCCTCTTTTCAGAGGCTGTCAAAATCTACAGCCCATTAATTTACCTTTATTCTCTGCAGTCGTATTTTGTGTTGGAAAATATTGCACGTTTCTGCATCTCTGCAGTTGTATTTTCCTATTGCGACATACTGACTCTTCCGGCTGCAGCGGGTCGGTGCTGCTGTGCTAATGCACTTTCAACTGAATTTGTGTCCTCAGAAATGGAGAGCAGGCTCTGCTGGGAAGGCCTGTGAACGAGGTTTGACATACAGGCATGAGCTGGGTGAGAAGCTGGTGTTCCATTAGGAACTAGTCCTGCTCAGATCCATGTGAATGAAGGAGTTTAATTTGTAAGCTGAGTGCCTGTTGCCTTTGCTTAGCCATGAATTCAGTTACATGGAGCCTTTAAACAGCTTCGCTGAACATGCTTGTGGGACAAACCTACAAGTGGCTGGAATCTGGAGGCGCTGTAACTGATATCTGGATCGTCAAGAGGCTCTGTAGTGGTCTTCAGTCTCTGTAACACAAAAATTCATCAGAAGTAATATGTAGAAACCAGATCTGCTCTCTAATTTTGCTGATTCCAGCAGATACGGAATATAATACAGCGACAGAGTGTGTAGTCGTGAGTTTGTGCTGATAACATCGCATGCTAAAGGAAGCCTGGTTCTCTAATAACAGTGTGAAGCATCGCTCCCTGTAATACATACGTGTGTCTGCTTGTGTTCCAAGTGTCACTGGGTGGGGCTGTGAGGAAAACCAAGACCAGCTGTGGTGGTGAAACAGGGTGAATAAAAGTTTGAATTATTGTTAACATCTGTACCACTGTAATAACCCCCCAGTTTGATCACTTACACAGCCTATTGCTGAATAAACCCCCTCTGGATACGTTTGTAGTCCAAAATGTGTCGTAAGGGAAGATTAACAATTTTGGAAAGGGATCTTTGCCTTGGGGTGAAGATCTCATTTCCCTGCCTGGTACTCGTGGAAGCATTGCCAAAAACTGAGAGCAAAATTAAAAAAAAAAAAAAAAAAAAATCTATAATGGTGTGTTAAACCCTGACCAGTGTCTTGTTTAACTAGCAGAGCTATCAAGCCCAAAGGAGCAAACTTCAAGCCAAGGCATAAGGTCGTGTTTTTCTCTGAATTAGGCAAAAAAAAATTTAGGAGTTATTGCACTTTGGGACGTTTGGAGTTTTCATAAACTAAAAACTTTGCTGTTCTAAGAATCTTTTTTCCTTTGCTATAAGGAAAAGCTCTAAACCAATTTTCTCACTATAAAGTGATTTGTTTCTGTTGTACAGGACTGAAAGAATTTCACATCTGTCTTCTGCCCTTTTATTGCAGTCTCTAGAGACACGTTTAGATCTTCCCTGTTTCACCTCTCCATAATATCCCCCTGCCCAAATCCTACCCCATCACTCGCACCTTGCAAGTCATGAAGACAAATCTGCATCTAAAGACGGTAGCCTGAATAATTTCAGGAGACTTAATGAATGAGAACAACTTCTATTAGTGGGACTGCAGGGTTTTTACACCAACTGAAAACCATGTTTAATCAGTTTGTCAGAAGCGTATTTGAGAGCCCAGTATGGCCTCTATTGAACTGTATTGCTCTCCAGTTCTTCCACATAAATCAAGAACCACCTTCTCGTCTGCCTCATTTTCACTAGTGCTTAAGAAGAGCAAAGATAAATTACTGATGTGGTCTAGTTCTATAGAATGATCCAGAGCCAGAGGAATAAAATGCAAAGTCATTGACTGTCTTTTAGTCAAGCTGGTTTTCAAGGGCTCTTTCCATGCTCCCAACAACCCCAGTATAACCATGAACAATGCAGGAGAGAAATTTTCTTGGGAGTGGTCTTGCTACAGGATGCTGCGTTTCAGAGGCGAGAGACGGTATAGAGAGTGCTGTGCTGAACTGCCATTGCAACCGAGGGATTGCACTAACCCCGCTCCAGAGCGCAGTGGAGCTCGGCAGGCTTTCCTGCAGCCTCCTCAGGCTGAAGGCTGAGGAAGGCCCTCGCTGGCCTGGCAGAGAGGGTTTGGGCGGCACTTGAGCTCCAGCGCTGTGGGTGTGCGTAGCTCGGCCCCATTGCCGGTAACGATGCAGCCGCACTTCAGCGGCAGCACGCTGGGGCTGGCTGCCTGGCAATTCATCGGTACAGGAATTTTAGGCCCAGAAAAGACCCTTGTCATTGTCTTAATGGGATCTGTTGTGTCATTTCTCTTTATTCATTCCTGCCTCGGATTCGGTAGCGATGCATTAAGAGCTCATCTTTGGCTGGTTTATAATTGTTTCCATACATAACAATGATTTTTTTCCCCTGTATAAACTTTATAGCACAACTCTTTTTGTTCCAGGTGATAAGGACTGTTCGTTATTCCCCTTGTTTCCTTTCGTTTCTGTTGTACATTCTCTACACTTCCTAATTCATAGCTGTTGCTATCAGTTTCTCTTTTTTCATCTATCCTTTTTGTAGAATTAGCCCTACGATTACTTTTGCATCCCTGGTGGTTTATAAATGGCTGTATCTGTTTAACTTCACGTTCTTTACTGTTGGTGAAATTGCACTTTTTTTTCCAGTAAGTAAATGTTCTTGTGTAGTTTACAGGTATTATTCACATCTTTTTTTCCTGAAAACTTTTTTTGTCATATCATTGGTTTTGTCATCATGGAATCGTCAGCTGTAAACAGCGAGTATGTGTATTATTGCCTCAGCCTGTATTTTCTCAAAAGAAACACAATCAAGCAGTATTCCAACACCACTAGTTTTTTTTTTATTTAATAAGTTTCTTTTCACTTCTCAAAAATTCCGCTATGCCAGATACAGTAGTTTTTGAGGGGGGAAATGATTGGTATCATTTGTAAACAGGAATAGCTTTTTGTGTGATTCTGGCAGCATGAAACCTTCAGCAGACACTACAAGGATTGAAATCACTCACTGCAATACATTTTTCATACCCCTTTCAAACAAATGTTTAAGAAGTGGACAGTTATTTTTCTGGTGAGAGGAACTGAGTTCTCTAGCATGGGGAAATATATATGGGGTAACAGCTCAAATATGCTATGAGAATGCAGTGCTAGCATGATGGAAATCTGTGATGGGGTCCTGTATAACAGCTCCTCCCTTGGGTCAGAAGTGGGACTGAGCTGAAAACCTAAGTCCTTACCTCACTCATTAGAGCTCTTGCCTCCCTTATCAGTAGCAAAATCTTACCCCTATCAGCAAAGTAACAGTAAGGTAACTACAGGATGCACATTGTATTACAGCAGGTACCACTTACGCAAACACGATGCTGTTTCAGGAATACTATTCAGTAGAAACCAGAAATTTGTTCAAAACATAAGAGCAAATCAAAACTGCAATGTGAAATTGGAAACGAAAGAGGGGGAAGACAAAGGAACACACCATGCGTATTATTTGTTGTATAAGTAACTACTCAGAGCAGGCATGTTCATGTAAGCAGACTTAGCTGAGACAAAAGTGGGCAACTGAAGAAGTGGGAAGGGGGAAGTAGAGAAGAGCTTCAGCTGGCAACTGGGGTGAAAGACAGGAAAAGAGTATGAAAATGTGAGTTCAGAACTGGCGTCATACTGGATAAGCCTTGAAATATGACCTACTAGCTCTGGGCAGGATAATATTCTAAACAGAGAAAGCGTATCAGTGACTTCTGAATCTTGTCCAGCATCCTTGAAACAGGAGAGTGTCAGCAGTATCCCGCCTGAAGTGTGGGTTGGTTGTTCATCCCCTCACTACCAAACATGGGCTACTTATAAAGTTGCCATCAGCATTCAGCTGAATAATTTCTGTTCTTTTCACTTCTCAGTGCTCAGAATGATCTCAGTCCAGAGCTGTTTGTATATGGCTGCAGGCACAGTATGGCTTTTGTTTTCTGTGGATCACTGTTGGATGCTGTGCTTGTGGATAATTGGCTCATTGCCATAACTTACTGCATGCTTTTAGGGAAGAGAAGCATATATATGGTCACTCTCCTGCAAAGTGCTACTGGCATCTCTCTGGAGACTTGATGTCTACTTTATTGTCATTATTTTTTTCTTAGTCTAAAATAAGATTTGGAATTGAATGTGTATTTTGTGTTTTGCTATCAAGGGAAGCAAGTGCTCCAGTTACAAGGGAGGGAATAATCTCATGGTTTCTTTGGATGGCTGTGGTATTTGCATGTGATGCAGCAGAAATTCTCCTGTTCATGGCTTTAAGTCTCCTTCTCCTTGTGTAGAGACTTTAACTGCCACTGCAGTCTGCAGGACACCTTCCTGCCTCCTCCAGGGACTCGCCTCTGTGCTGCTCCCATCAGGCAGGTCCCCAGGGGCCTCAGCGCAGTCACGGCTCTATTCTTTACAGCCTACCCTGTCTTGAAGATGTTTCTTCTGTAGGTGTGATAGGCCAACTGGCATCCTGAAGAAGGGGACTAAGGCATGTTGTGCTAGAGAGACAGCTACTTGCTGAAGTCATGTTGCCTGGAATGGAAAACTTCTCTTCAGTTTTCTCTTTCTTCCTGTGTTTGAAATGGGGCTTACCCGGTGGAGACAGGAGAATGCAATGAATAAAGGAAGAAGGAGCACATTGAAAAGAGAATGTAAGTAGGAAATAGAAAAAGAATAGCAAGAGTAGGGGTGAGGTGAAGAAACAACAATAGGAGAGGGTAACACGTGGCTCGTCTCTAGGCTAGTCCTTGACGCATTGTGTGCTGCTACATGAGCACTGAACTATCTCTCTGCTCAGAAACAGCTCGGTGTATTTAAAAGAGAAGAAAGGATCATAGGCTGGCCAATCCCTGATAAAGCAGCGTATCTCTTGGGTTTGTACCCTTCTGAAGAGCAGTCTCTATATTCTCTTGAAATAAAGCAGCAGCTCCTCCCCTACACTTGATTTTATCAGAATTTCTGGTAGAGGCTGCAGCAAAGCAAGCACTCAGTGTGCTTGTAAATAAGTGAGTTTCAGTATTGGAAGACCTCTAGCCATGTTACCACAACACTCCCCATGGGTTAATTGTCCTAGCTTCTCCATGCTCTGCTTGTACACTAAGTTTCCTCCGTTACATTCCACGTATACTTGTCCCCCTCCTCTAGCCATCTAAATTGTTAGTGAGCTATTTGTCTGTCTGTCTATCCTCCTGCAGCACACCGAACCTTTAGAATCCCCTTTGCACCACTGACCTTTCTGAAGGGGCTGTGGATGTTTTACTAGGATTCTTTGAATCTGAACCTTGTGAGAGGAGGAAGAGACAGCAAGCAGAAGCTTTCATGTGTCTCACAGCTGCCTTCCTATCAGAGTCAAGATCTGATTTCGTTCCTGAAAGGTCCTATTGTTTTCAGTAAGGGCTGTGAAATAGTTACTTGTTGAGTGACAGTGAATGGGAGGGCAGCTGGGCAAGCAGGGCTGGCTCTCCCTGAACAGCTCACAGCTGTGCGCTCGGATGGCAGATGTGAGGATCTGACACCCCTTTCCCCCCAGGATGGAGTATGGGAAGCTGCTGTTGTCAGCCTGGATGGGACTGCGTGGCAGATACCTTTCCAGATCTGAATAGCCTGCTTCCTCAGACTGATAGTCAGGTGCTCTTTACACAAACTATTCCCAAAAGAAATGCGTGTGAGGTTTTTGATCCAGGTTAGTGACTAAAAAGAGGAATTTGATATAACATGGACAGAATAATGCAAGCAGTTGTGGCTGAGAATGTATGTACCAATCTGGCAGCTTTGATAAGCAAATGGCTGGTAGCACGTGTAACTTACACTTGTTCTCCTTGACTCTAGGAAGCACTCTTAGCCTGTTCAGACTGTTTATACAGAAGTAACTTCTTCACTCACCTGTAAGATTTAAAGCATTTATTGGCTTGTCCGTAGTCGTTCACGTGACTGGTTCTTTGTCCATTTCACTTGGAGACTATTCTACTGGCTTCAAATATATTATTCCCAGTAGTCATGCTGCGATTTCATATGGCTTTGTTTCATTACATTGCTCCGGAGTTTATCCTGTTATATTTTCACTGAGGGTTATCTTTTTTTTCAAAAGACAGTACACAGTAAGTTTATATCTTACTGTTTGTTGTCATATCTCTCACATTATTTATTGATTGGCTGAATAGTCAAAAGTTAAAGTTTGGGGCTTTCTAAGTTTTGGACTAATTAATGAGAGGGTGAATATGTTAATCCACAAAGTAAGAGAGCTTCAAATATCACTCAAAACACCTGCAACAAATACGGAACAAACTGGAGGGAACAGGTTGAAGGCCCAACATCTCACAATAAAAATTCAGACAGACAAGACAGGAATAGAAGAGACCGAACTTTTATTTCACATCTGGTTTGGAAACGAAGAAAGCGGTAGACAGCTGAGAGCTTCCTTAAGTTGCACTTTGTTTTTCTGGAGTTGGAGTTTGTGGGAAAACAGGAGATTGAGCAGCTGCTAATGCTGGACGAAAGGCCTTTTGCTCTCATCAACATGTTATACTCTATTGAGGGTCTTGTGTTAGAATAAGTGAGTGAGAATTGCACTTCACTTTGTAGAGGAGTCTTTCTGTTGTCCCCAGGCAAGTGGATGTATCTTATGGGGTGTGTGGCTTGAGAATGTAACCCCTTCATCTACAGGAGCTTCACCATTCAGTGCCCTTGCAGCTTGTTCTAGCTGTGAACAGGGCTGCAGTTCCAGACTAAGGCTAACCACAAGCTCCATCCTTGGAAGAATCTTAATGGATCTAGGTGAAGTGTGGAGGCCAAACACTGTGGGGTCAGAGGCAGATCTTGGAGCTTAGGCAATGCCCCCTTCTGATGTGGACAGCTCGCTTCCTCTCTACCCACGTTTCAGGTGTACATATATTCCCTGTAGTCAGAACAGCAAATAACAGCAGTAGTGGTTTTGAGTTCAAGCATCCAGAAGCAGTAAACTTTAGGTTGCACAAGTCTCTGCCCCACCACAGTAAATCCTTCCCCCATTTGACAGCTGGGGAAATTTTTTTGAACAGATAAAATGTTTTTCATGTTCTACAGCATCTGGGCAGTAGCCATGACAGGAGAACAGGATTCTCTCTGCTTTACTGCTACGCTCTGTGCTCTATAGTCTGCCCTCTGCTAAACAATGGAACCTCCTCTGACTTTGGAGGCAAAGCTATTTTCTAGAAAACTTTCTCAGCTTAAACTGGTAAAAAGAAAACTAAGGTTGATGCAAAAAAATAAGTGATTATAACGATAAATTAAGCTGTGAGGCTCACCCTGGGAAGGTCATAAAATCTTTCTTTCCTGTAAGGGCGTGTTCTTATACTTCAGCAATAGATATTTGAGAAATGGTCTAAAGCAAAAAAACTCCAGCTGCTCTCTCCTAGACAGAGGAATGCTCCAGAAATACAGCCAGTGGGTGGCCCAGATCTGTCACTTGTGATACTGATGTTTCCAAGCAGGCAGGCTGTGGCTAGCACCTACTGTGGTGACTCAGACATTGCTAGGTATAGAAAGACACCACAAATGGCAAGCAGCAGTCTCTAGACCTTGGGGGTTCGGGGAGAGCTTGTAGGAGCAGCACAAGCTGTCATTTGGCTGGGAGTGGGAACAATTGCATTTTCTGAAAGCTGGTCTTAGTTTCCTAGGGAGGGAGTTCCTGCTGGCAACGAATGCCATTTGCACGCTACTTTACCCTGGCCAGCAACAGCCTGTGGTTATTTGGAGTCTATAAATAAAATGGGACAAAAGCAGGTACCTGCATGGAGTCTGTAAGTGCTTTCAGGAAGGAAAGTAATGTGTAGTCTAGGCAGACAGACCTAACGTCAGTATGCATCATCCCGTCCCCTTTCTACAGCCCTTGAGTCACATCATCCTCAGATTCCCTGCCATCAACCCAAGAGAGTTCTTGAAATCAGGGGGTTTAGAGGTAGAGTGAGATTCCATCAGGGCCAGACCTAGCTGTTCTTTTGAATGCAGTTCTGAACTGCTTCCGCCACTTTGTCGCCCTTCCTGGGCCTCTATTAGGGACACCAACTCCTCTGGCCCAAGCAGCTGATTAGTTCCATGGCAGATGAAGCGTAGAAAAGGTGTCCATCAAAAAGCACAAACCCTTTAGCAGATACAGTTCTGCACGTACAGACACATGGCCACACTCAAAGTACCTGTTGCTATGTAAAACTACATGCAGCCATAATGCAAATTTTGCCCCAAATAAATCAAGTACATATCTGTAAATGAACATACCCCACCACACCCAGCCCTGCACACGTACCTGTTCCCAGGCTCACCATCCACATCCTCAGTTGCTTTCTGCAAAGCCACCTCCAACACACAAATAATCAAACCTCAACCTGACACTCAAGCATGTGTTCATGTCAACAAAAATCCTTCCACAAATAAACTACGCGAGCACATTCATATATTGCAATAAAAATGCTCTTCAGCATATTTACACATGCAAAATCCTTCTGCTTGCAGGAACAAAAAAACACCCAAGCAGTGCACACACACAGACACACACACAAAAGACAGGAATCACTCAGCAGCTCTAGTGTTTATGCTGGCAGGAGAATGTCAGTCACTGAGCAGCCTGCCTCCAAACAGATGTTTGATTGTTTTTGGGTTGCGGTTTAATTGTTGGATAGTGTTCCAGCACTCAGAGGGGATCGAAAATACTCCAGGTCTGCAGCTGCAGCAAATGCCAGCCTTAAAACAAGGCGGATTCTGAAATCATTGCTCGGGGGGAAACTGCTTGCACAGGAAACCTTAGCCAAGCTCTGCATTAATACTACTTTGAAGTCAGAAAATTAATCTCTGCCATTTAAAAAAGTTCTGTTTTTTCAGGGCCTTTTGTAAGTTTATCTAAGACAAGCCAATTCCTTCTGGGCAACTGTGACAGTTTATTGACTTGCCCAGGCTTAGAGACTTTATTAGGTCTCTCTTCGTTTTCCAGAATATCTTTCCTGGATTCTGTCCTGCACTTCAAGGCTCCTGGTGGAAGTGAGAAGCAACTTATTAGTCAGTCTCTTAGTTGCTAGTCAGTGGTTATTTTGTTAAAGACTTAGTCAAAATAACTTAACCTCTCTCAAGCAGAAAGAGCGTTGCAAGACTGCACCTCTGCTTCTCCAGCCACAGAAGGTAGCAAGTTGCATTATCTGCATCTGCCATTGGAAAGAGGTGCTGAGATGTAAAGACTGGTGGCAGATGAAGCAGTGTATGGGACACATCTCCATTTGACCATCATTTTGGGTTCATATGAAAGGGTAGTTCCACCATCGATCCTCTTGACTCATAATATTCTTTGGGGACACTTTCTCTGAAGTAGACAGGACAGCGTTGGCCCTGTCATTGCGAGGATTCTGGCATCCTTTAGAAGATCCTATGGTTGCCTGCTGCAAGAAAAGCAGATGAGATCTGTATCCAGTAAGTGTTGTGGCTTGCAAGTAGCTTGACATTTGGAATGCTTTAGAAGATCTCTGTTATCTACAATGCAAATGTAGAGCAGGTAACTGTGGGTCCTCTGGGGTGAGAGAGACTAAATGCTTTCAAGTTGTTCTGACTGTTTTAAATACGAATGAATCCTCTATGTGGCCTTTTAATAATACAGACATTGTAGAACCAAATACTTTTTCTTTATTCTTATGAAATTAAGAGGGATATTTCCTGCAAGACTGCAGAGAAAAAGTATAGGCCCAAGCCCAGAAACCAGCTTTCCTAGTTTCCTCTGTCATTAGGCAGTACATACAGAGGAGAGATAGTAAATTATTCCTTTGGTTCTCTAAACTAATCCTAGAATATGCGTAGGAAAAAATAACCTGAAAAAAACAACCAAGGAAAGAGCGAAGAGCTTCTGTGCTGGGTCTGTCTCATTCCCCCAAATCCACATGGATTCTGTTAGTGTCCGATGCAGCGCTACCCTGACAACTCCAGACGCAAAAGCTGTAGATTTAATAGGTGTCAGGAGCAAGGACTGGAGCAACAAACTAATTTAATGGCCCATCAGAGCAAAATATGACCTCATGGAAGTTGCTTGGTCAGCCCTGGCTTAGGTAAGCCTCAGCGCAGCTGTCTCAACTAGATTCTCCATTGCAGACTTCCTCAGCTCTGAATTTTGGGCCCTATATGTTTTTTTTTCACTGACATTTTTCCATTTCCATTCCCCTCCTTCCCTTGGAAAGAAAGAATGACTGTAATTCCAATATTTGTTCCAGTTTCTGAAAACTACCACTCCTGCTGAAGTGACCTGTCCAGATGGTGTTCCCTTCAGCTCGCACATGCTAGTCAGGAAAGTAAAGAATCTGAAACTTAAACCCACTAAAAATCGATGTTGTACAATTTGGGGGATAGATAAAAGCAGTGGTGGGCCTGCCTCAGAGCCATGTTGTGTGGTTTTCCTGCTGGATTTCTCCTATATGCTCAGCCTGGTTTGTGTTCAGAAGCTTCCTAAGGTTTTCAGTCTGTCCCTTGTAGCAAACTGTTAAAGCCTGTCCAGCTAGGAAAAAAGGTGAAGGAGGTTGTACTGCTTACCTAATTTAGCTTCATTCTACCACCTCTTGAACTGAGCTAAAGCTGCCAAACTGTGCTTCTAGTGTCCAAGTGCTGGCTATTTTTTTTTTTTTTTTAATTAAACAAGTTCATCTGAGGTATAATTTTTGAAAGCCTCCCCTTTTTCCTAGTCTAGGCAAAGCCTAAGGGCTTTAAAAAATAACCACAGAAGTTAAGACAGGACCGAGCTAAGGCAGGACTGCTTTGATTCAGACCTAACTTTTCTGCTTCTTCGAGCTGCCCTCCTTAGAGCATGCCTTAAGAGTGACAAAAAGTCAAACAACATATGTGAGAATTCTGCTCTTTGCCTTTTCGTGTGGCTGATTGTTTTGTTAGGCCTATCTTGGAAAGGGAAGGCAGAATAGGAACCGCGTTCTTTCCGGCACAAGCTCTCTACAGGTAGTTTTCCAGGAACATATAAATTTTTTAAGCAATTACTTCTAGTCCTAGACTCGCTTTATGCTCAGGGAAGCCATTTCAAACATGATTCTCCACATAACCAGGATGTTTCTCCCCCCTCGCTACCTAGTTCAGCCGTGCAGCACTGTTCTTTCCAAGTTCTCTTGAGGGAGTATCCTGCATCGTCTTGCCAAGCGATGCTCTGCTGTGGTAACATGATGGAGCATTAATGTGAGCTGCTGCTCATGCCAAAGTCTCATCCAGAAGGGAGGTGTTGTGCATGTGCTGGCTGCAAGAGAGTCCAGGGAGGGGAAGAGCTGAATAATTTATGCATTTTGCTTTACAGCCCTATCCGAGGCCCTTTTAATTCTTTCCTGTTTGTTTTTCTCCCTCCTGTGGCAGCATTTAGTCATCTCCTCACAGGGTGTCTTCAAGAGGGAAGGGAAAAGGGAAGGGAAATGGAATGTTTTCCAGAAAGACTCATCATTCTCCCCAAAGTGGATTATACAAATTACAGATTATGCAGATCAAACCCATAGGCCTGGGCTACTTACACCAAATGCTGCTCTAAGGGAAAGGGTAACGTCTGAGGTGATCTCCCAGCTGTTTTTCAGAAAGCACAGTGTCAGCACCCACAACGCTTTACTCCTTTGAGGCGTTTCCTTTTTGTTTGGAATATAGTTGAGACAAAGTCATAATGCACAGAAATTGGGAGAACTGGATGTAACTGTAAAGAAAGGAGTAGGCATGAAGTCAACTTGGAACAGACTAGCAATTAATCCAGGCATTCATCCTGTCTTTAAAGAATCACAACCACCCAGGAACGGGTGCTGTGTGCAGTTCTTACTGGTAGCGGCTTCTGCCAATAGTATGAAGTCATACTCCTGTGGTGTAGGGTCTGATCCTGCTTCTACTGGTATCAAGATTTCCCTTGATATTTTAGTGTCTGTGAGCTGAGGACCTCCTCCGAACCCAATAAAAAACCAGGTATAGATTGTGCAGGGATTCAGTTTCCAGTCATTTTTCTCCATCTCTTCTTCTGCCACCCCTGCCAGAACACCCAGTGCACCTAGTACCCAGCACGGTTCAGACTTGCTTTACAGCCACAGAAGCAGAAGAGTCTTCAGGGGAGACCAGTAAGACATTTTTTAAAAATAAACAAGAAATGTTCTCCCTGATCTAAGATATAATTAACTGTGTTTGCATTGATACAAACATTCTGTCAGATGTAAATGAATATGAATGGTTGTTCAAAAATAAAGGATTCTTTTTTTAAAGGGCATAGTCTGCTCTAATGGGATCTAATAACTCTTAATAGTCCTCCATAAAAGTAATAGTGTACTTAAATCTCCACTTGGCAATGATCCGGGGCAGAAAAAAGTGCATTTTAAAAATGGGAACAGCTCAAGGCTGCATGTTCCCAGCCAGCAACGACAAGCTGAAACAATACAAGGAATCCAGATAATGAAGCACATATGTCTTTCCAGTACGATGTGAATCAACAGCTTCCTCATTTACGCAATCAAAAGGGGAAAAACGGTCCCCCATTAATCCCAGCACCTGAGGTGAGCGGGGTGAGGACGGCAAAACTAAGTAAGCCCTCCTATCAGTCTTGACTAAGATTTACACAAGTGAACTCACTTTGTGCTTTGATTTCTTTTCTCTTTTTCCCTCCCCTCCCTTTCTTGCTGTATGTACGTTTGCAAACCTAGGCACTCTGGGTAAGCAGATTAAAGCCAGCCCTAGAGGTTTATATAAACAAAATGAGGCACATGGCAAGATGCCTGGCATGAAACATAGGGCCCAATTCATAAAACAGTTCAAAAGCCTATCTATAAAGTTTAAAATGGGGGGCTCTCTGGGCCGTAGGTTCTAGCAGAGTTTCTTGCTGGAGCGCAGGCGGCGGTGCCGCTGGAAGCAGCCCTCGAGGCTCCTCTTTCCAAGGTGAATGTCCCATTTCCCACAGCTGGGACAGGTACTCTATTAAACAGTCAATGTCGCAGGCCGAGAAACCAGAAGGAGCCTCCATCAGTGGTTCTGTCCATACTTTGAAGTGGCTCCCTCAAGGTCGTTTGTATTGATAGTGCCAACTATAGAGCTTGGACTTCTTGGCTTATAATGTCCAACTGTAGCCATTGGAGTGGGGTCTATTGAACCAGTATAAAGTCTGATCTTTGCCTGCTGTTACAGAGGGCTAGAAGATGGCATTTTCATTTGCTAGCTGTCTGCTACACTATACAACACCTTTCCAACCCTGGAAAGAGGGGAGGGTTGAAAGCAAAAAAAAAAATTGAGATTAAGAAAAAGATACTTCTTTTCAGGTCGTGCTTGAATGACAACCAGCATATTCCTCCTGTTGAGTTTTAAAGTCGTCTTTCATTTGTAATCAGCTCAAAACACTCCTGAATCTACTCGTCTAAAACAAAAGAGACGTAACTTGTGGTCATATATTTAGGAAAATGAATTCCATTTGAATTGAGTGATTTTTTTTTTTTTTTTTCATAATGGGAGTAAGAAGTCCCCCCAGACTGACTAATAGCAGATCCCATTAACTGCAAAGGCCAAAGGGGAAATTGAGAAGTGAATGATTTGGCTATGAAATGAGGTGAACTAATTTGCAGAGGAATGAGTATTTCTGAGCATCTGGTGGCTGGCCTGCCTATGATAGCATGGATAAACTGCACGCAAAAATGAGTATTTGGCTTGCGATAGTAGGCGGCAGTGGCCCCAGAGCTCTCTAGTGATTTGGAGCTTGCAGAAATTCTCCGCATTACCGAAGATTTCTTTTTTTAATATATATATTTTTTTAACTAAGCTTTTCTTTCCTACCCAAATGTGTTCATAGCTCTGTTCAAAGTAGCAATGAACAAAGCCTGTTTAGGCACAGTCACAGATGTTTCCCCCGTTTGTGTGATCTCCGTGAAGCAGATATTATTCTGTGCCGTGTTATCTCAGAGATTAATGATGGACAAGTTTCAAAAGGTTTGAAACATGCAAATAATTGATTTGGAGGAACTCCCACAACAGTGAAGCTTCTTTGGATCTTATCAAAACTCTCTGTACGTAGTGGATCTGCACCAGCAGCCAAAGAGGACTGAAACAGCAAGGGGAGCCCTCAAGCTCCTGCCAGAGCAGGAGGGATGCGAGTTAGTCAAGCACATAAAGAAGAGGAAATCACTTCTATGGAGGGAAACGGTTTCAGAGAATTATGTTCTCTAGGAACATGTGCTCATTTTCCAGAACCAATTTGGTTCTGATTTAGTGAATAAAGAATTGCAATTTAATCTTTAAACACCGTCGGTTTATTACCTGAAGTGGACTTGAATGACTACTGAATTTTTCAGGTGAGTGACCTTACCGAAAAGTCAGGCCTCTCTTTTCTGTTGAGAAGAGACAAAGAAATTGAGTGGAAAATTTGATACTTTTTTATTAAAAATCCTTCTTTGGAAAACTAACACTGTTTTTCTAGACAGTCATTTTTAAGTAAGTATGTACAATACACCTGCCAAAGGCTCTTTCTTACTATCAGGGAATAAAACACATTTAAAAGTAATAAAACCATATGGAAAGTGACATTTAAGTAGTGAGAAGTATGTAACGAAGTGAATTGTGTGTGATTCTTGTATACTTCTTAATCAGTAAGTGCTTTGCATCATTGGCAGGGAAGATGCTCTTTCAGTTTGTTTCTGTGTCAGGCTCTAGCCTCACAAAGAGAAAACTGGTGAAGTCAGCATCATTCCCTCTCTTCTTCCATGTTGGCAGATGTTGCTCTTGAAACCCTTCAGAAGAGGCCTGCTCTCCAAAAGCGGGAAATTCTTTCCCTCTGCTCTGTGATGACACCTGAAGGCCCTTGGCACTGCCGATCCCCTTACCCCAGCCCAAGGAGAGCCTTTCAGGGCTTGGTGAGGAGTCGGGGAGCGTGTACCTCAGTTTCCATGTAGCCGTACAACGGCTGAGTTGATGACACTCAACACAAAGAGTGGTTTTGTGATGACTCAAGGACAAGTTGAGAGAGAACTAGGGATAATGTTGTGAGTGGCTCCGTTTCTGTGGCCGTTACACAAGAGCTGGGGTTTAGGAAAAATGAAATCACAACATCAGTGAGATTGTTAGTTGTGAACAGACCGAGGGGAACATTTCTTTCCTATTCTTTGCAGCTCTCCACACCCTGACCTATTATTTAGAGTAGGTGATAAATTCTACTCTGAAGATAAGGGCAGTTTCTCCAATAGCACCTGGATGTTCACCCTTTGTTCCTTGCAGAACTTAAGCAGATGTCTGGACTTGAGCAGGGGGAGGAAATTGTAACAGCAGAAGCTCTCCCAGAGGAGTCTTTCAGAGATGTCCCTTGAATTAACAAGGATGAGGACACAGAGCCTGCTAATTAGTTATACTGAAATGTTCTTCCTACGTATTTTTGTTTTTGGAAAAGCAATGGAGTGGAATTATGAAATGTGTAGTCTTGTTTGCTAGAATCAGCTGCCTTCTTTCTGAAAGCATTTTATGAGAGAAGGGTTGAAGAACATGAGAAATAACAGGCTTTACTCCGGGAGCGTTAATTGCCATTTCTCATTTGTTGCTATTCTCCTGCTAAATCAGCTTGCATACATAAAATCATAAAATCCACAATTTTAAAAGTTGTTGCCATTAGCTTCTTGTTTTGTGGAGGTAGCTAAATGGCAAAAGATAGAATTCTGAGATAGCTGCTAAAAGAGAGAAGCAAGGTCTTTAAAGGAGAACTGTCTTTTATAGACCAAGTATTCCAATCAGAAGAAGCAGCCAAGTGATTTGGTACAAGAGGACAAAGAACTGCTTTGGTATTTGTATAAAATGGAAAAAAAAAGAGAGCCAGAGCACTTTCTCAAAGTGATGCAAAGCTGGAATAAACCTTCTGTGGCCAAGGAAGGTAGAGCAAAATGGAGATGAGAATGAAGACCACAGGATGCTTTATCTCAGCCAATCAGATTCATTCATTATTGCACACTTTTACCACTTCTTTCCTTTAAAACCAACTGTTCTTTGTCTTCCATGCTTAGAGAGGACACATTGCTCACTCAGACCTCTTTTTTTTTTGCCCCTATTCTCCATTGCTCTTCTGCTGTGTAACCTGCACAGTACGGGGTTGTGCTGCTGGGGAGCAGTGGTGGTGGAGTGCTCTAAGGTGGTTTTCCACCTTCTCATTCTCAGTTGTGTCACAACCTGCACTCTGGACCCGTGACAGAGAGAATTGCTGATGGCATGATTGCTTTCTCCTTTCACCAGTCAAACTACGTGGCACTCAGTCTTACCTCAACCAAATTTTTTCTGCAGCATCAGCATTTACCAAGCCCCCACCCAAACTCTCTGCTTCTTTTCCTACAAGTGAGACTCAGATTCTCCAGTTCACTGACCCAGCTTCATCCATGTCTTTGCAGGCAACCAGTTGGATGAAGAAGGGGATCTTTCACTGTCAGTAAACTTGATTACCAGTGGGCCAACAGGAAGAATGAGTTACATAATTGAAAATACATTTCCAAAGACTAAATTAATTAGGAAAATGAGGTGGGTTTTTTTTCAGCTGCTGTCATGAAGGAAAGCACTGTGTAGGAGGACAGGCGATGTCTTTGAAAACTGTTCAGCCTATTTATGGCCCCTGTCAAAGTCAGATTAATGATTTTATATCGAAATGATACACAATTAATAGTTTTCCATTATCCCTGTAGTTTGCTTAGCAGTAATAATCGTATCAAGCTCTGGGCTTGCATATCCTGGGGCCTTCAAAGGAAGTAGTTGCATCTCAGTGCCATGAGAGCTTTAGTAAAGCTTCATGGATTTAATCGAATGTTATGTTATAATTTTACAGTGCATTTAAACTGCTAAGTTTCACAAAGATTCAGACCTCTAATCCCACTAATCCAAAAATGAAGAACTTTTATTATGGCATATCTTGTGTAGTCCTATTTTTTAGTCAAAGTAAATGCAAAATGCCACTTCTAATAGGAACTCACATTTTCATTATTCATTTCTTACATGGCTTTTGTGCGATTGAAAACGAGGAAACAAAGCATATAGCAAAATACTGTGCAGCCCCCTACTTGTGCCAGCCCAAGAAAGCACATCTGCCGATTTCACACAGGTTTCACCTCTAGTCAAGCCCACGGAGAGGTATTTACAGCGGGGTGTGCCAGGCTGGGTCAGGCAGCCTCTGCCACGGGAACAAAGGACCGTGATGCTCTGTCTCGTCTGAAGAACCTTCTGAACGTGTTTAACCTCAGCCTGAGATCCCGACCGCACGAGTTTTACGTAAATCGCAGGAGAAATTGCAACCGCCTAAGAGCCCATCGTGTCTCCAATGGCAAGATTAATGATCCTGAACTGCCCCAGCGTCTGCTCGTATACTGGGGAAAGAGCCACTCCTCTTGATGGCTTCACTCCTTGTGCTCTTGGCAGCAGCGCTGTTCAGGAAATTCTAACAAACCAGAGACATAACATTGACATTGCAAGGAGAACTGTTTACATTCCTGTAAAGAAAGCTGCAAGCAAAAACTGTCGGGACCACTGAATCAGCTACTCCACAGCTCCTACATTTAATTGCTTGCTTGTCCCTTCCATGGGGACATTGTGTGCTGCTGTTGTGATGTTTAGGTGCTCTCAGGTGCTCAGTTCGAGCATCCTAAGTGATGCCTTTTCACTGTTAAAGGCTGGATATGTTCCAGGTTTCTCAAGTTTTATGGGGCTCGAGTCAGACTTTGGAGTTTAGATTGGTGTCTCTGGAGGTGGAGCCATCTAAACCAGGAAGAAAATTCCCGAGGCAAAAGATAATTGAGGCTATGTCTGACTGTCATGGGAATTTACCGGCTGTAATTTTTACAGACAGGAGAAGACACATGTCATCAGCTGTATGCCTCTCAAGAGTCTGATGGGGCTGTAGCTTAGAAAAGAGTGTGGGCTGCTATGTTTGTTATTTTATATCAGAGATGCTATTTTAAATGGGAAGGAGCACACGCTACGGAGAATTGTGAGATTTCTCTGAACTGGTTGTTCAGTTTCAGAATTTCGTAGGGCCTATTACTGCTTCAGAATCATCCATGAGATGCAGTGTTAGGAGTTGTTGTGTTTCTAGGAGACAGGTTTCTGGGCTGGAAAGTACGGTATTGAGAACCTTGAAAGAACTCTCATCCCACAAGTATTTACTTACACATCTCAAGTGCCTTGCAGAAGGTCTGGCAGGCCACAGTTATACGTGTTGCTTAGGAAAAAAGTCAGGAGTTGTGTATTCTCAACATGGTTCGGTCTCCCTGTTCTCAGTGTAAAGTGGCTGGTGGTCCACTCTTACCAGTCCCTAGATGACATGGTTCCCAACTGTAGATGTGTGGGCACAGAATTTACTGGCAGCGAGTGAGTTTTGTACTTTCTTTTCCTTCCTAGATTTCTTTATTTCTCTAAATTTTACAAGCTGAATGTAGATCTGAAAGCTTCCCATCCTCTACTGTCTCAGAAAGAGACAGAAGGAGTTTAATCCATAAAATCACATCAGAACTTTTTTACTAACTAATATGTGTCGATGTGTGTGCTCATCGGCATTCCCCTGAGCAGCCTCTGGAGGAGTTTTGCCATAGACATTGGTTGAAAACGCTCAAACTCTGAAGATGGGAACTTTAATTTTGTATTAAAATTAATTTAATTTTA
This sequence comes from Ceryle rudis, assembly GCA_033439905.1. Lineage (NCBI taxonomy): Eukaryota > Metazoa > Chordata > Aves > Coraciiformes > Cerylidae > Ceryle > Ceryle rudis. The sequence continues at coordinate 50,694 of JAAGNO010002046.1, forward strand.
GATTTTATTCAAATTATTACTGGAAGTTTAAGCTAAAGAGCAGCTACTCGGAGGTGTTTTTGTGAATTACAGGTGTGGGTTTGATTTGTGTAATGCCTATCGCAAGGAGGGCAGTCCAACGAGGACTGCTCCTATGGGTACTTACTACTTAAAACCTCACTTCCAACTGCTTTGTAACTTGTTGGTTTGCACAGTTAGCTTCTGCCTGGTTATCCAAGATATGGTGGGGACGGTGAAGAGGTTAAGCTGAAATTGTGGGGCAATTCTGTCCCGGTTGCTGATGTCTGTACATCGGAGATAATCGGAGTAAAAATTTTAAAGCACTGCAAACTAGTAGCATATAACTTATAGACTGCACCAAGTCTGTAACCTTGTTGTACTTCCATAAAGTAATTTCACTTTGATTGCCTATTGAATAAGTCTGATTATTCTTTAAGAGTCACTTTGGAATGGAGCCTGAAGGTACAATATAAAATAATTGAATTGAGTGTAAAGTTCCAGCTGGTAACCTTGTCAGTAATTTGAACAGAGATCTTGTATCTGTAATTCAGAGAGCTGTAGATGTGAATGTGAAGTGGATTCTACTAATACTTAGGAAATTTACACACACACATCCCTTTTTCCCCCCACCACTGTAACTTCTGTTCTTACCAACAAGCTCATTTCTAGGGAATTAACGTACCAGTTGACGGCAGCACACTGGAATTAGAACTGTATGATTGGCTCAGATTTATTTCATGCTATATCACAGTATGAATTTAAGGAATCATTTCCAGGAGGCTAATTATCACATTATACTGAACTGCACCATAACTACAATAAGCAGAGCGACAGGATTCTTTTTTATCTTCTCTAAGCTCTTTGTTGCAATTTTTGAGCCCCTTAGTGAAACCTTGCAAAAGAGGAATCCTAGAGCTGTAGCCAAATGTTCTTTAAGAAGGGATAAAAACCACTGCCACTGAGCTCCTGGAGTATAAACTCCAGACCCTCGGTACTTCTGAAAGTGGACTTCCATGCGTTCCAAATCTGGGTTTTGGGAGCTGCTGTGCCTGGCCAGGTTCTGGGCTGCTCTGTGACGCAGGTGCCATCACAAAGAATATAGGGCAGTGCATTGACTCTTGGACGGTCCACGTTTGTCTTGCCTGCAGATCTAATTCAGGGGCTCTTCAACAGTTGGTGACACTGGCCTTTCAGACTTGTCCTCACAATACCCTCTCAATTTACAGGTGGTCTATTAAATCTGGACAAATTGGCCTCCAAGGATATAGGCAGGACTTCAGGAGCTCTTCTATTTATCAGGACAGCCTGTTCAGTTCAAAGTGAAGCTAAAGATGAAATCACCTGGCTGCTAACGGCCAATATTTTCTCATCATTTTACTTCCTGCATAAATGAATGAGAATTTTCTCTTGGAAATCCAAGCAGCTCCCTTTTCCAATTCTAAATTATTAATAACTGCAATAGTTATCTCACAGAGAAAGCAAAATACTGAGGAACTGATATTTAATGCTATTCGGGATATGAAAATCATGCAGAATTTGTTCCGTGTTGTTTAAAATCTGCATGCAGCTAGAAATAATTTATCCATCTTTTTTTCCAAAATTTAGGATGTACTTTTTTTATGGCAGAGGCAGCTTCCCGAGCTGGACAAATCCAAACGTGGAAATCAACTTTTTTCAAGCATCAGAATAAATGGTATGTTACTATGGCATTTTGAAAGCCTTCTTATTTACTAAGCTTTTTATCCCGGGGTTGCTAAGATGCCAGGATGATGCACAAAACAAGAGGCCATCCCAGGCTTCAGGTGATAAGGTCAATGTAGGAAGGCAGTAGGATGTAATTTTTGACACATGGAACGTGTTCTAACTCAAAAGATTGGATTTTGTAAATACTATTTGAAGTAAATGCTTTCTGATCAAAATAGGAGACTAGTTATATTACAATCTAATTCACTGCTTGGGTCTAATAATGAGTAAATTTGCCAGTGTGAAACATGCTAAAGACATACACGTGTGTGTGTCTCGTAGGCTCCTTGGCCACCTGCCCTGAGCCGTAGCTGGTGACGCCAACACCTTGAATTGCCGTCTCCGAGCAGCTATGTCTCATTTCATGAAATGCTATAAAGAAATGGTGCCAACCATTCCATGATGCTGTTATACCGCCCTCCTCTTTCGATAGCTCCCTTCTTATGTCCCAGCTGGTATTCCTTGGAGCTTTGCCTTTGGTAAACTGCCATATATTCTTTGCAAATATGCCACAGCTATTCACTTTTCCTTCTACTAATGACTCGCATTAGCTTCTATTGTTGTTGCATGTCAGTGAGAATACAGTTCCTTCAACTCACTAGCTGCTATTATTTTTCTCTAGTTATTTTCCATTAAGTTGCATTTCCTCCCAAATGTTATGAAAATATATTTTTTTTTTTCCATTTACTTAGAGTTTGTAAAGCTTTTCCCATAGATAAGTATCTCCCACAGGATAGACTGTAGTGAATGTGAAAGGTTCTTCTTGTTGTTGTTATTTTCCACCTGCAATGCATTTCCCTCCTTAAATTTATGTTTGTGCCACCCCTACCTTATGGATACACGTGGGAAGTAGCTGTTAGAGGGAAAAAAGGAGTGTCTAGTGGTAGAAATATACGTGTTTTCAGAGAGAAGGGATAGTCTGGGGAATACCTGTGGATAGTGCATTGTGGAGAAAGACTTGTCTGTGTGTATGAGCAATGGGAGTGGGTAAAAGCAGGTGTGCACCCGTCCGTTCTGATCTCTACCGGTCCAACTCTTACCCCAGGTAACATCTGTACCCTGCCTGCAATCACACAGGCTTCAGTCACTTTGTGCTTTGCAGTGACGCTTCGTGGTTTATTCCCTGTGGAATTTCAAACGTCAGTGGAGATGGACTTTTACATCGCTAAGTCAGAGGTGTCTTTTCATCACGGGATCTTGTCCAGTTTGTCCACAGATATATCTATGAACTTATATTTCTCAGAGGATTTAAACTTTTCTCTGTTAGCAAACAGACAAGAAGTATATATATTTTTTTTAGCTTGCCCTTTTTCTCTCCGTTGTGCCCTAGACTTCTTGGAAGGAATTTTACTTGAGTATGGATTGCAGTATTTGTCCTGCAGCCTTTACACTGTACTTGAAAAATTGTATTTGGAGTTCTACAAGTTTAGTATTTAGACCATGGTCCCAAAACTAGAGTGGAAGGTGGCAGACATCAAACAGTCCCGTGATACAGAGCTGTGGCTTCGGCACTCTCATCGGGTAGCGACCTCACCCTCCCTCCTGCGTAGCACAGTCCAAGAAGTCTTAGCATTAATCTCTTCTGTAGTATAAACAGACACACTAGGATTATTTTTCTTTAAGATTTGATTAAGAGTAATCCAGCCAGTTCTACTAAAGATAAAAATTCCTCTGAGGCAGCTGGAGAGGTGAGTTCCACACAGCGAAGGACTCTCGGGATTTCTTTCAAGCTACAGGAAATGGACGATAACTACATTAAAGCTCAAGGTTGTTTTCTGCACTGTGTGCTGTCTGAGGTGCGCCAGAAGAGCTCTGATCCTCAGCTGGTAACAGCAATACAGAGAACAAACCCCACTCAAGGCTGTGTTCGGAGGCAGTGAATCAAGCGAGGGCTCAGCGACAACTTAAGCCTAGCAATGGAACAGGCCTTTTGCCCCGTGTGACTAAGCAAGGATGTGCTGTAACTTGGGCATAGTTTGTTGATTTAAACCCACATTTTTTACAAGGCTTATAAAAACATTTGCATTTTGGAGGAAAGATAATTTTGTAGGGTGTTTTGCTGGAACTTCAACTTTCAACTTCATTTCTGGCACATGCTACCTCCAGCACTGTACCATCTCCGTCACAGTGCAGCTTGTCTGTTGTACTTCATTCGACGTAGAGCGAAGACAGGCTGGAAATAGAAGAATTGCTCTTGAAAGACTTTCACGCACTGAGATAGCAGAAATGGTGTGAAATCAGAGGATCAAGTGAGATTTCTGCCATTCGGGGACCCGCATTTTTTCACCCCGCTTCACAGCAAATCACTCCTGGTTGCACACTAGCCCTCAGAAAAAGATGTTTTAGCCAAAACGGGCCTTTCTGGCATAGCCTTGAACAGAGACCCCATGCAGGGCACTTGTGGCGTGTAAATTCTGCAGCGGGCTTGGCTGGATTGGTTACTGGTGCCTGTGTGTCAGTCACCTAACTTTATGTTGTCGCAGCAGTATGTGTATTTTTAGGATGCGGAAAAAAACAATAATAAGAAATATTTCATACAAGTAGCATGATTTTGATTCCTGGCTTGAATAGTTGATCCTGCCATTGGTCAGGTAAGAGGCGTTGTTACTGCAGCTGAACAGGAAGGATGAATTAGACCCACTGGTAATGCAGCAAAAAGATGCATTCTCTACTTAGATTAAGCAGGCACAAATTGGAAGGGAGGGAGATGGAACGATTTTTCACATAACCATAATTGTGTGCTAATTATATCATGAAATGAAAGCAATTGCCCAATTATAAGACAATGTATCACTCTATCACAGGCAGTGCTTTGAAGGTTTATGTACTTTAAATTACTGTGACATTCCCAAGGCTCCTCTGTTTACACATTTGTCTCAACATCTTCTAGCAACAGCAGTACTATGACTAAAGCCATTAATTAATATATTCCCTGTGTCTTTGCAGAAGTTACAGAGTCCTGTTTAGAATGAATTTATGCTGTTTCCTAAAGTAGGTTGATTTTCCTATTACACTGCTAATGACCACCCTGGGTTTGATAACTGAGGCTAGATGAGGTAGGTTTTCTCCTCTCCTCTCCTTGCAAATGTTTTTCAGTCTGTGCACCCTCTGCATTACTCTGAATTGTGATATGATTGTCCTCCTCCCTCCACAACAGAGATGCTCCAGTGATGACATTATTACTTCCTTGATGCCCAGCATAAGTGAGAGGAAAATCCTGACCAGTAAATCTGTTTTCTCCTTTTTTACCTTCTATGAGAGAATACACTGTATGCTGACCAGTGTTACCATTTTCTTTAGTTATTCCTAGGTGTTCATTACTGCAGGCAGGTAAAAAATGTATTAGACACCAGACCATAACAAAATCAATCCATCTGGACTGAATGACACCCACGGGGAGCATTCCTTGGCAGAGACTTCAGTGTGGTCTGTAAAAACCTGACAGGAGCCCCAGGTGTGTGGTCAGATAGCTACACTGAGGTGTATATATAGATATATGTGAGCTTCTGTATGCACAGAAGCTTAAATGTTTGCATCTTTACAACTATTGTTGCTTATCTTTGCAAGATAAAACTATCTGTAAAACTACATAGGAATCAAGCTTTTATTTGCCATTAATCTTTTGTTCCTTAAATAGACAGTGAAAAGCCGTCCCCAGAGCACTGGGATTTAGATTCTTTTCTGTCCATCCCACAGTTAAGTCCTGTTGTGTCTGTTAATGCACCTTTCCTGTACACCAGCCTCTGAGCCCCAGAGCCCAGGATGGCAGTGAGGACAGAGTAGCACTGCTTCCTCATACACTTCCATGCACCTTCCCATAGCTAACCATAAGCTGAGCTAACCCTTACGCTGCCAGGCACTGCAGCATGCCTCAGAGGTCATCTAATACCTCTTCATGGGGACCTTGGAAGAGAATGGATCCTTCCAGGGAGCGGCCACCCCCAGAGCACCCATATCTGTAGCAGCGGCACATGAAGAGGCAGGGTCTCTAGCAAACAGACAGAAGAGTTTTCTGCAAACTATTGGTCAAAACCGAATTGTCAAAGCTCACATATAAATCAATAGGCTGCCAGCACAGATCCTAGCGTGCTGGGAACCGGTTAATAAACGGGATGCCACATTCTACACCAGCTTCGGTTCACAGAGAGATTTAAGGTGCAGCCACAAGTACAACACGCTGCAATATGCCTTGCTGTCAAAGGAAAAACGAGGGAGTGTTGACTTATTCAGCAGTTTCACACAAGGACAGGCTTGACAGGTGGCACCAGAATGCGAGGTCTGTTTCAGATTCTTTCATTAATTTTTTGCAAACTTTAGTGGCTTTTGAAAGGAACCATATTGACAGCACTGGAGGCTGCACTCTTCTATTTATCTGCAAACTATAAATGGAAGGGACAGTGCGAGTGTACCTGTTTGCTGATTTCCCTGACTGAAAGCATTCGCTCTTCTTTATTTTTCGTGGAGCAAGGTGCAGTTCTGTCATTGATGAGGATTTGTGTACAGAGCCATGTAGGGTAAAATGACCTTTTCCAGCCCGTTAAGTGTTTTGAGATTTAACAGGGCATGTGTCTCTATCACTGGCTGCCTTGCTAGGGATCCACGCAGGGCCCATGTGGTTTTTTTCCTATGGAAACCCTTCCACACGGAGAAGTGGGCTGAGACTGAAACAAATGAATTGACAACCAGCAGAGAGCACTGCTCATAATCTTTGGTAACTGAGTTCCAGCAACCCTTGCCCCTCTTTAAAGGGGACAAAGAAACAGATTGAGGCCTGATGATCACTTTGCTTCCAAGACAATGTCCCAAATGATTCACAACCGTTACAGTTAGAGACTCTGATCTGGTTAAGGACGTTGAGATGCTCACCGCAGTTAAATAATAGCAGACTCTGCAAAACTGGGTTAGAACATGAATGGAAGTTAGTCTTGTCTGACTGCAGAAATCACAGGAGAAGACTTCCCAGGCTATTTCAGCCATCACATGTCCAGGGCTCACAGACGTCAACTGCATCAGTTGAAAAAACTCCTGTGGACTTGGGGTTTAGAATCAAGCCTTAATATAGATCACCAGAAAACGCAAAGGAAGCTTCCAAAGGGCTAGTTAACAGGACCAACACTTGTCCAAATTTCTGATACTCTCTTCAAGTTCTTTTCTCTGGTTAGAGGTTCATTAGGCATTTCTGAACTGTTTCATCTTATTAAAACACAGGAGACTCGGATGACAGTATCTATCATATTCACTGGAACTGCTTGTCAACTATATGGCACCACTTTGTTCCACTTTTTTTTTTACTTGTTTTATTTTTAAATATAATTGCCAGGGTTTGTAGGGTTGGGGTTTTTTTTCACATTTATCAGAACCTGTTGGTATCTTGCCATTTTTGCCATTCTTTGTGAAATGGGTTTTATGGCTCTTGGTCCAGTATTAAATTAATGGCTGTCTGAGTCACAAAAGTCACCATTCCGAGTGCTGGTAATTGGCACCTCCGCATATATTCCCAGCAGAGGCCAAGGACCAGATAGTTTCAGAGATGGAATGACCATCTGCCTCTTCTTGGTGGTTCCTCATGGTTGACTGAGCAATGTCAGGAAAGCTTGTCTGCTTTACCTCTTTTGGGGACAAGTCAAGGATTTCTCCACTACCCATCTGGCACCTGATCCTGGCATTATATTATTTTTAAGATAATTTGTCTTCCCCCCCCCTTTCCCCATGGCAAAGCATTTTAATCTCCTGCCACTCCTCTTTCGAAGTGGCACCTTAGACCGTGCATGGCTTGCTGTCCGCTGTGTTTTGCTTCCACGGGTGATGCTGGTGGACAGCCCGGTTCCCTGACGCAGCACAGCTGAGGGGTTTGGCATCTCTATGCACCCAAGAACTTGGTATCTTCCTTTCCTGCATTGCTCTGATATTAATGCTTTGGCACATAAAAAATGCCAACAGATGCCATCAAGTGTAAAGAGACAGGTGGTGTCAATGCGTCAGAGGAGGGACTTCCTCCAGAACGATGGCACTTGCCGAGTTCTGTGGGCTGCCCATGCAAATCCTTCCCCATGTGACACCGATCTCCTTGAGAGACAGGCCCGATGTCCTTGTGAGCCGGCACAATGCCATTCGCAGCCCGTGAAGAGAAACCTATCGTAGGTGCTTCATAAAAACCCGACGGTACACGGTAGCTGTGTAAGGGATGTTTCATGCTGCATCTGGGTATCCCATGGGAGCCGGTGTGACACAGTGGGCTGGGTAAAAGCCTGCGAGCTAGGTGAGGGTTCGGGCTTTGTCACGGCTGTGTGCCTTTGGTAACGTGGCTGCGTCTGAGGGTTACCCTCTGGAAAAAAGTGTGGCCGGATTTCGTAAAGCCTTCGGGGTTTGTATTACGCAGCTGTAGGGTCACTATCAGGACAGAGATACCAAGTAAGGACACTAAAGACTTTATGCAAGTTCACTGTTCTCCTACAATCTTTTTTCTTGTCTTCGTGCCAGAGGTTCTCTGTATTTCCTCTCACCTCTTCCATATTTTGCTTCATATTTCCAGTCATATAATGACTGGATGAGCTGTGAGCCCAGACCTTTTCTTACAGTTAAAACCCTTCAACAGATAATAGGCTTAATTCTCTAATATGGGCAGACAGCTTAATGCAATATCTAATCCCCAGACAACGAAGAAAATGTTTTGTCTGTTTTTTGTTTTAGGTCACTACTGACCTTTTCTGGAACTCACCATTATATCATCATTCTTCTATGTTAATTCAGGGTGCTGGAGTCCAAAGTGGAAGGCACGGCTCTCTGCCTTTTGGCTCCCGTGTGGGTCAAGTGGGCCAAATGTCATCCTTTTAACAAAGCACTGGAGATGTACTTGGCCATACTTCCATTCGACACCCCTAAGGTGCTACTGTGTGGCTGCATTCTGTCACCTAGAGACCTCTTTCAGGATCAGGACTGCATTATTGCAAACACAGAAACGTCACCTTGCTTCTGGAGAGCTCGCAGTCTAAAATATATGATCTACTGGAATCAACTGGGAGAAGGCTAGAATCCCATTGCTTTGCTTTTACACAGATATTTGCCTTTCTAAAAATACTTTAAGGTGCCACTAAGCTCTCCAGTCCATCAGGTCGTGATTAATCTCCTGACAGGATATATCAGGGGTGCCAGTTCTATGACCCACACGTCAGACACGCTCAGCCAAATCAGCCTTTGCATGTCACATTACGCGGCTAAATGGCACGCAGCGTTTCGCAGGCTGGAGGGCTCATGACTTTGATTCCAGGTAGAGGAGCTTCTAGTAATCTGACAGCAAAGGGCCGTGGGCGGCGGGCTGTGGTTTGCTTCCCTTTTGTACTTCCGTGAGAGAGCCGTCCTGCCAGACACTGCGATACCAGCGGGCTGCTATCTCACCAGAATGGATTATTTACACCCTGCCACAACTGAGTGCTCAAATACGGGTCTGCGTCTTCTGTTCGGGAGCCAGCCTGCTCACAGTCCTTCGCTAACCCCACTTGGTCTTTTCTGAGCGCGAGGAGCAAACCCCATGCTCAGTTTTTACGTTCTTGCCTTACCACTACTGATTGCTTCAAGCTAAGAGGGGGCTTGCAGGAAATAGAATTAAAGGCAGAGCCTGCCTGTTGTAGCTTTTGAGGGAGATGAAGGGCACTCCTCCTCTCCAGAAGGTCCCTATTCCTTTCCCAGCGATGCTGTAATCTGTTGCTAAGGCAGTGGCTGTGCTGTAACACAGTGTTCTCTCTCTCATTGTGTTTATGAGCAGGTGGAGCAGAAATTGCTTGGTTTCTACACAAATAGCTATAGAACAAATGTACCAAAGGAAATGGGGGGTGGGCGGAGAAGATCCACAACACGATTAACATGAAAATAAAAGATGTGAGAACATGCCATTTTGGAATAGTAAATATATAAATAAAGTTAATCGCTGAGCACCTTCTCAGTGTGCAGCAGGCCAATTCAGAGAGGATCAGACTAAACATCAGGAAATCATAATTTTATTCTTAGCTCTTCCACTAGCTTGATGAATGGTTTTAGCCAAGGTATTTTCTGAGTCTGTGCTTCAGTTTTTCCGTCCTTATAGAGAGTTGATGATTCTTTGTAAAGACGGATGAAAGCTGGTGTAGAAAAATACTGGTTAACGAGTGGATTTTACTGTCACAAGGAGTAGGAATCTGGGGAAGTACTAGGAAGGGCTGTTGCTAAAGGTGAGATCAGAAGGGCATTAGGAAAGGAAAGTAAGTATGCACCAAAGAACAATGATTCCGTGGGCAGGCTGTTTGCATTCCTGCCTTGTTTACTTTTACAAAGTCAAAGACATGGGATCTAAAGCCTCTCAAGTCCGTTTACATCACTGTGCTGTATCTGCAGACGTCGTTACCTTGACATTAATGTCTACCCATTCCCAGCGCTGGCGATAGCACAGCACGTTTTGCCATGTATCAGACACATTGCGCTGCAGAGGAAAACAAAGGCAGATGAAGTGAGAAGTGGGAGTCATGAATCATTGAAAAAGAAATAGCACACACAGAGCCCACTGTAAAAGGAACGACAGCGTCACGGTGGGAGTGCTGCCAGCCGGGGAGAGTGCAGCCACCACAGCCCAGGGCTTGCTGAACTTGAGACAGGAACCTTCTTTCACTAACCATCCTCATCGCTTGCAATTAGGATGCCCATAACGTACTCCACTGGTTTCTCCTCACACCCTTCGCAGATGCTGGTGTTGTCCAGGTACACTCGCACGCGTGCACGCGGACTGGTGACGCTCTCTGGTACGGACCCTGTGCTGGAGCTACCCACACAGTGCTCCCAGGAGGGGCAGAGAATCCTCTTGTGTTCATGTTTTGTATCTGTTTTGCATATTCTTTAGAGGCCTGATTCTTACTCACTCTCAGGAGTTTTACACCGGTAGGACTTTGGTGATTTACGTGGTTGTGAAAAAAAAAAAAGTGAAATTCAGAGCGTATTGACCTCTGTAGAAATAATGATTCAGTCCCCCCAAGGTCCACGCAGGACTCTTTCGGCGGAAGTGATGAATGTGCAATTGAAAATAGGATTCAAGCACTCTTGTACTTCGGAGCAGTCTGGGCCATCAGAGAAAGCAAGGTCAGTGGTTTTTTAGAGGGTTTAGAGACCATGAGCATAAAGTGAGAATTCTTGCCTCAAGAGTAGACTGTAAAGCTTTAGTCATTTAATGATTGTAATGAGTCAAAGGGTAAATTGGTAAAAGATCATTTAAAGAACCTGACTTGAGTCATCACAAGGACCCTTATCTTAAGTCTAGGGGAAGTTACCCTCAAATCGTTCATTCTCAGTCCATAAAACATGCCTCTATCTTGCTTTTGGTTTTAATCCCACTTTAAAGTAATTTACTTTTTTTACCAGCGATAAGTTCCAGCAAAAAAACATGCTGAGTTTTGCAGAGTTCATATAGTTCAAATAAAATTGCTCTCGGAATTCATAGGCTAAGTGTTGCGTTTTATATGAAGTGAAAGAGAAAAAGGCAGGTTTGATTACTAAAATGATCCAGTTTCCTTGACATACTGTAGAAGCAAATAGAAAAAAAATCAAGTCACTTAATGCAAAAAAAAAAAAAAAAAAAAAAAGGCACCAAAAAAATCCAACTGCCAAGACAACATTTTTAACACTTACACCAGACAAACTGTTGGATTTCAAATTGGCAAACAGTCTGTTATGACAGTCCTTTGATGGAGCAATTCATAGAAAGAAAACTATGAGGAAAACTCCGTGCTAAGCAAGTGGGGCTTCTAATCAAGAAGATGATGCCACTCAAATCTAGATCAAAAAAGAGTCACAGAAATAAAAAGTCTTGATTCCGCAGTGAAGTTTGTGTGGGTAGAACCAATTGCAGGGTAGAATCCTAAAGGTAGCTGCGATGATGCAAACAGAACCGAGCCACGCTGTGGGTGCTATCGGTTATACACCTTCGTTGGCTCCTGGCTGAAGGGTTTCAGCACTGTGCAGTCCCCCGTTCTCTTAACAGGGCTGACAACGCAGTTGTTTCAAGCAACCTTTGTTCTCTACCAGAATGATCCATCCTGCGTTCTAGAACACAGAGGACTTAGTTGGGTAGCCCTGGATAGTTGCTTAACTTAAAGTAGCCCAAAATAATGTGTCACACACACACAATGTGCTGAAGGCTTCTGCTGCTTCTTGGTGCTGCTTCTGTACACCCTCACTTGGGAGAGCCTGTGGCTTTGTTCCTGAATCTGGGTACGACGGACTCCGCAGTGCAAGAGTTCGGGGAAGAAACCTGTCACCCATTTCTCTCAAGCATTCCCTTCGCTTAAAATACCAGCAGGTATTTCAGGATTTGGGCTTTTTTTAAGTTCAGTATTGCCAATCTTATACTAATAAAGGCATAAGCCCGTACTTCAAAATCAAGAGTGGCATAATTATGACTTTAAAAATAGAACACTTTTTCATAAAGGCTGAGGTATTCAGATGACATTCAAGCAGCTGCGTCTTCAAGAGAAATAGCACATATTATGGTATTGCTAATAAAATTGTAAGTACTGGCAACACAGTACTTCATGTAATCACAGTCTTCAGAATTTGTATTCGCTATTTGAGTTCCTTTGAACTGACACATCACATTGCACACAAGTACATCTCACCCACAGAGTCTAGCTGGTGGCCTGGTGGCTATCGAGTGATTATGACACGAGGCGGCACTTTAGATCTGGCTTTTCTTTTCGTCGCGGGCTTTTGGTGCTACCTTGGGAAAAATCAACAGTCAGGCTCAGCTGTAGAACACGTGTAAACTGGGAGGTACGTCTTGGTTCTTCAGCTGGCTGAAGGTTATGGACAGGGTGTGCCAGGTCTGCCGCTGCACTGCCTGCTAGGGGCGTGGAGAAACTTCCCCAGATGAAACAGGTTCAGGTACTGTACTTCACAGCCCCAGCTTTAGAACAGGAGTAACAGCACTGCCTTATATCACAGAAATGTTCAGAAAATTAAAGACTTTGAAGCACTTTGAGATCTAATCAGAAGTGCTACAAAGTGTTGTTAATTATGTTTAATTTGTTCTTTGACTGGCTGTACATAATTTTTAGCATGAAGTTCTCTGATACAATGATAATGAGGACTAAACAAGTATCTTAATATGATTTTCTGTGATTGTCAATATGAAATTCACTTGCCATATATTTCCAGCCAAGTGCGCATAAAATTAACCATCAACTGCGCAGAATATTCAACTAAGCATATTGGAACAAAAGCTTTAACGCCTATAATCATGGTATTTTCTTACTGAGTGACAGGTGCTCTTGTTGATGTGCCGTTCTCACAACCCCTCCTTTTTCATTCAAGTAGCTTGATTCACAAAAACGTGCACTGTTTGTGTAATCAAACAAGTGGCTTAAGGAAAAAGAACTTTCCAAATTCCTGTTGGGCTCTACTTTTCTCTTTAAACTTTTTGTTGTTGTTGCTGAACAGCACCAAGATTGCTGAAACTTTAAATCACTTAAATGGATCCGTTACACCTACAGCTGAATGAATAATTCAGTTCCCAGTCACTGTCTGAATTTGAGAGGAAGAAAAGGGGAGGGTCTCCGCGGGTCTGCATGTGTGAGCAGAGGGGGAAGGGGAAGGCTAATTAATTACACATTTACAGTGGGGAATACTTTAAAAAAATCCACTTAAGTACTGGGGTTTTTGTTACATATTGCTGATCACAGCTGAGAGCATAATACCAAGGCAACCATATTCTTGAAAACTTAACTCTTTGAGGGGCTGTTAACAACAGATTGAAACGAAGGAAGAAAAGCCCAATCCAAACACCGGGGTTATGTTTCATTAGATAAATGCTTCGACTGAAGAATGATTCATCACCTGCTGATGTCAGATTCATTACCAATGCAGCTGCAATGTGAATTTCTTTTCTTCTCCATGTTATTTTTGGTGATTTTCGTTCTGAAAGCAGCGCTGAGCTGGCTGCATCTCCTGGAGCGTTAAGGCAACGTGGTAGTATTACCGTTGACACCAGGGATGCAAATTATTTTTCTCTTGGCACTGGGAAGATTTCTGCTGCCAAGAGAACTATCTCTAGATTAAGCCTTTTTTAAATACTGTAAACTATTTTGGTGGCAGCAAATTACTGTTACTTGGTGGCACGTGATCGCTGACTATTTTTAATGCCCCTGTGGCAGAACTGCAACCGTGCTCCCCAGCGTACATGTACGGTCATCTTCGGAAGGAATCGAGGCCCCTTTCATAGCGAGGCCATTTCCATTCTCTGCACAACAAACAAGAACTGCAAATGGAGTGGATTTTCTCAAATAGCTCTGGAATTATCTCTCTCTAACAAAAAACTACCAATTCAGAAGCAATTTTTAATGACTGCTTTTGTTTCATATTCCCATGTGGGTTGATTATTCTTTGTCATTTTCTTCTCTAAAAACTGAACAGACTTTGATCCTTCATCGCTCTGCATCTTTAGTAAAGGAATGTGCTTTCTAAAAACCTGCTTTATTTCATTCCAGAGTTGGTCACGACATATTATATGTTTGGGAAGATGGTGATCATTGAGTGTTTGCGCATTTTGAGGCATTCCTATACCCAGCAGGCAAAACCAGTTGAAAATTTACTGCTATAGGTCTGCTTCTTCGATACCACCAGTTGCCCTGAATATCTCCACAGATAGCCCAGTGCAGTGCAGCCGCCTAACAAGGCTGCGGGCTGCTGTACTTGACCCATGTTAGTTCACCAAGGAATCGTTTCCTTTCACAGTAAATGACAGAAGAAGACTGAAGTTTTGAAATAGGAGCACTTGCTGCTGCTGTCTGCTATCTACAAATCTGGAGACGTGGTCATTCTCCTGTCAGTTCCCGTTCTGTCTCCCAGGGTGGGGTCAGCAGTTTGTCAAATGTTTCAGAGTCCTTTGAGTGAAAAGTTCAAATGCTTTTGTTTGCACCCTCCAGTTCAGCTGCATGCTATTTTTTGTAGGCATTAGGGAGAAGGAAAAATCTAGGCTTTTTTCTCTTAGGAAACCTTTTCAATTTAGCCTGTGTTCTAGCATCGGGAAAAACAAAAGCATTATCAGCACGTCCCCTAAACTTGCTTACCAACTCCAGCAATGGGTGGAGTTTAACAGAACATTATGCTCTAGCAGTAGTCGCTTCTGGAAAGAAATGGCATCATCTTGCTTTCAGATAGCTGATGCAGAATGGGATCAGGTCTGTTCACCCTTTTCCCCGGTGTCCTCCAGATTTGCCACTCTGAGTGACAACCTTCTGTATCCAGCAACTCAGGAAAATTGTTATTTAAAACCAAGAAGACTATTTCTACAGTTTTAGCAATCTCCCTTTTTGAAACATGTCAGGAATTTTTGACCTGTTAATCTTTATATTTTTTGTCCTTTTGCTTTCTCAGATGCAGCCTTTGATCCTTTCCATAAGCATCCAAAAACTGAGAGAAAGTAGCTGTTTGTTTAAGGCACAAGGCTGAGACCGAGGAAAACTGGACTCTACTGATACTGTCACAGACCTCGTGAGCTTGGGCAGATCTTGGTGGATAATCATCCTTCGGGCTGTTTTAACTTCAGTGAGAACAGTATTTTTTAGTACTGTCACTTACTAAAGGTTGAGGACCTTAAACAACTGCTGAGGTTTTAGGAGATGTTGTAACATAGAAGTTTATAAGAATGTTCAGAGTAATTTTGTTCTGGATTGAAATACAGCTGGCAGGAGCAGTGGCCAATTACCTGCTCTTTACTGTAGACAGGGAATGTATTCTTCCTCCCAGCTATTATTGTCCATACCTATTATTTCAGAACTACTGGACATGATCATGCCTCACTGGGGAGCAGCTTCCACAATGAGGTCACCTGCAGCTTCGAAGTACAGCTGTTTCCCTTGCCTTCATTTTTAATTCATAGGCTTGTTGTGGGTGTTGGTTTTTTTTATCTGCTGTTTATTCTGCAAGCCCCTTTTGGGCACACTGATGCCTCCAGCAAGCTTTGTATGCCAGGGAATTATGGGTCCAGAGATTCTGCAAATCTGCATCCCAGCCAAAGCTTTTGAAAGCTGCTTCTTTTGAATGCCATGCATTTGGCTCACACCCTCCTTTCCTCTCTGTCTCTTGCTCTCTTCCTCCCTTTCCCCTCTTTTTCCTCCCATCACTCCTCTTCCTCTCCCTCTCTCCTCCTCTTACTTCTTTCTTCCCCCATTTTCCCTTGTCCCCCTCTTCTCTCTCCCTCTCTCCTCTTCTTACTTCTCTTCCTTTCCCCTCTTTCTCCCCTAGTGATCCCCTCAGTAATAATGGGAAATGGCACCGCATGGTGAGCAACTTGGCTGGGAGGAGTAAAAGGGCGCTTTTCACTTCATGAAAGATGAGCTAGAAGCCCATCTCCATAGTGATTGAGACTGCTCATCGCAGGCTGCGTGTGGACTCATGTCTGTGAGATTGTATGTGCTCTGTAAATTCCCACCTGAGCACCCCCGATATGTCAGGCAGCTTGAGAAGCTCTTCTGACAACCGGCTCCTCCATCACCACCCTGTGATGTCCGTCTATTGCTCTGTCAATGGGGACAACCTCCTTTCCCTTCGAGCTGCTTTTTCCTGACTCTCTCTCTTATTTTTAAATATTAAAGCGCTCTGGGTTTCCCCAGTAAATCAGTGTGTGTGTGAAGTGCTGGTTACTTGTAGCTGGAGGCTCTTCTCCTGCTCTGATGGACCGCGAGTGGTTTTTTTACGCCGTCTCTTCTCTTCTCCCCATCCCTCCTCCTATCCCCTCCTCCCCCGCCCAG
>JAAGNO010002046.1:67254-84999 GCA_033439905.1 Ceryle rudis
TATTTTGACACAGAGCTGGACTCCCTTTTGGAGCCAAAGGAGAGAAAGGCATTTCAGGCGCATCATCAGCTTCATTTCTACCTCCGTTTTTACACTAAACCACTTCAGTTGCCTGCCAAACGATATCCCCTCCTCCCCCGCCCAGCCTCAGCATGCTCAGCTGCACATAATGCCATCCAATCTGTTCAGGAAAAGAGAAAACCAGGAGGGGGAGAATATTTCCCTTTGATTTATACAGAAGCTGAGTTGGCAGAGAACTCAGCTCAGGGGTGGGTGGAAGGGGAACCAAAAAGCAGATTTGCGATGCATGGGCATACTCTCCCCTGGGGTGGTGCCAGTCAGCACAGCAGCCAAAGCCGGCGGAGAGGCTTTGCAGGTTTCGTGTGTGCGCCCAAGGCATCCTCCTTCCCAGCGTATTACTATCGCCGTGCAAACACACCCCCACAGTCTGGGGTTAATTTCGTTTTAAAATGACATTAGAGATAACACAGGCCGGCTCATTAGCACCAGGCAAAACACACAGATCCCCGTGTAAAGACAGACTCGGGAGGAAGGAGAGGTCAGCTACCAAGTGCTTTTCTCATTCGCGCAGCCAGCCTTCGAGCCGGGGTTGACTCTGAAATGAGAAGGACATGGCGAGGTTCGGAGAGAAGGGGTAATGCCAAAAGGGAAGGAGAATCTCCTGCTGCAGTTCAGGCATTGGAGCAGGATCTTCTGGCAAAAATCATTATGTCAGGTCAATGAAATCATACGGATGTGTATCATATCATATCATATCATATCATAGAGGATGTGCCCTACCATTTTGTACCCACATTTTTCATTCATATATGTACGAAACATACAAAAGAAATCAAAAGAGGCCCTAGCTTTATATTTGCTTGCTCTGGGAGTGATGATGAATGGAAAGGACAGCGAGAGGAGATGCAGGATATGTGGGCTGGTTCCATCAAGCAGAATCTCCTAGCTCCATTTTGAGCTATCATACAATTTTTCTGAAACACTTCAGCTCTGGTCTGTTAAATCCTTATTACTCCCTTTAAAATCTGCCTTAAGCTCACATATACAGAACTTTATTAACCTGTGCAGATTTTGACCTGCCGCAGTCCTGCCCTCCCACCCTGGTAAGATCTCACCATCTGCATTTCTAGCACTTGTGCCTCTTCCTGGCCTTCCCATTGACCTGAGTCTTGCTGTCCAGCTAATTTTCAGCCTTCATCCCAGACTGAAGTATTTCCTGCTGTTCTAGACGTTAGACCTGTTTTGATCGAAACCTTTTAGTTACATTGAGGTGTGGTGACTTCTGTTCTGACAGTACCATTGTATGGCAGTTAACTACCAGGACCAAACCACGGAATTCATGGGTGCCACCAAAACGAAATGACTTCAGTCCAATGGATAAATGATACCGGTGCACCATTTCATTACCATACTGGTCGTATCTCAGAACAGAAAAACTTAACGAAGGCAGCAGGAATTTGCCATGCATAGCTTTCTGGTGAAACTGATACTGGCTTGTCGTTGCTTTGCAGCGAGGCAGGATGTGTGGTGCAGAGCACAGAAAGCACTGCAGACCTCAGCTATCATTGAGAATGGGGGCCCATTTCATGGGGCAGTCTCCACCGGTTCTGATTGACTGAATATGTTCCAGCTAAAATGGTAATTCGGCCTAGTCTGAGGGCCATGGGGAGTGATAAACACTGGCAAGTGAACTTGATGTTGACAGCAGAATCCAGATTGCCATAGAAATTAACAGTGTGTGTCTGTTGTTACTAGAGATTTAACCAGATGACCTGACAATAATTAATGGGGAGCTAAATTGAGAAGGTCTGTCTCCCTTTGGAGAACCATCCCTGGAACCTGGCTGTTCTCCCTGAGTACACATATCCTGCATACGTGACACAGGAGAGAGCACTTAATACCCAAACCGATGTGAGAACTCGGTGGGATGTGACTTCAGACATCTGCCCAGAGGGGGTCTCCGGGGAGAGAGCAGGAATGCATATGGTCCAGGAAATGATCTGCGTTGCAAGGTCATTTGTGACCAGCCGTAGAGGTAATGCCAGAATTGGCCGGGCTGTTCCTTGGCTCACAGCCACCTGCAGACACAAAGCCAAGCAAAAGCCAGGCCTGTCAGCAACAGGCTCTTCTGTCCCTTGTCACCATTGAGTTCCCAGGTTAAAAGTCTTTGTGATGAACTGCTCAGCAGTGGCTGTTCTGGCACAGGAACCCCGTTCCTCTTGTGTGCGTGGTCCTGATGTTTGTGTGCTCAGGGCCTTTGCTCCAAAGGACTCGGAAGATTCCACTGCTTTTCAGTAATTCAATTTATAACCTCTAGAAAGATAGGTGAGCATTCTCATTCTCTAGATAGGTCACCAAGGCATCTAAAGGTGACACGGTGCACCTAGGACATAAAAGGCATAGTGTATGGAAGAGAAGCCTGACCTTGTGTCTGCTGGTGGTGTTCAGAAATACCTGGTCATTTCATTGTGAGTTTAATGGCACTTGTAGAGCTCTGGGTCGAGCCCCAAGAACTTGGTGACTGTGCAGGTAAAGACAGCCAAGGAGATGTTGTGTATTTAGTTCTGGTCTGTTCTGGGCATTAAATTCTGTTTTACTGCAAGGTGGGGCAGGGAATCACACACGACAAACATGAATCCGGAGACTGACAGAGAATAATTGAGTCGACCCCATTTCATACGTTTCATTTAATTGTTAGCAATATTAGAACACAAACTAAGGATCCAAAAAAGTCAAACCTGCTGTGCCGCGAAGCGCTGAACACAGGGTGAAAGGCAATCCCAGCCTCAACAAATTTGCTGCCTAACTAAATGTACAAAGATAGAGGGTAGGAAAAGACCCCCAGGGAAATGGAACCAGGCTTCCCTGGGTCTCTCAGCCAGGACCGCATGGCTTCCCAGCTCCCCTGAAAATTCTCCTTTTTGTTTGTCTCTTTCCTCTAGCACAGTTTTGTTGGATCAGGGTGGCTGGGGAATGGTCATGGCTATAAGCCTGGCCTGCTTTTGAGAGAAGAGCAGCCTGAGAGCTTAGTACTTAGACACAGTTGTTCAGCTTCTGAATATCTCGGTTCTCATTTATGCCACGGTGGGCTGACACCTGTCCTGGTGACACTTTATTTGTCATCTGCAATGTCCTGTGGGGACTGAGGCCAATCCCAGCCAGCTGGCCTATGGCCAGAATTGCTGGAAAACTGAATCGCTAAGACAATCCCCATCTATTTTACTCCTCACAACAGGTATCTAGTCTCAGCACCCATCTGGATGATATTTAAAACCTTAGTCCTGAACTCTCCCCTCTACTCTCTCCCAGCTCTTCCCCTGCGTAGTATTTCAGTCGCCAGCAATCCCCTTCTGTTGCAGGGTAAGAACAAATTAGTTTCCAGTTTTCTACATAGGTTTGTGCCTCTGTGTGTGTGCATCTATAAATAAACAGGCCAATATTCTGGTAACTGAATTGCTACCCTCCCCTTCCCTGCCTCGGGAGCATCTTGTTCCCATCTCCCTCCAGCAGAATAGTGAGCCAGAATGAAATGCTTGATTCCTAGTAAGTACTGTCAGCACAGCAGCTGGGGAGAAGAATATCTGAGGGAAATGCACAAGTGCACTGGCATTTATTTATTTCCTGGGGATATTTATATAGCACAGACCTCAGAGCACAAGTGCACTTGATGCTTCTGTCAACTAAGTAGGGGAAATGAGACTGGAACACAGGCTGTAGTGTGCATTTTTTGCTCACAGAGCCCCTGTTAGCTGCCATGGATGGCCCCAAGGCTCTGAAGGCTACTGTGACTGAATCCTCGTGTCTGACTGCTGCTTGGGGGAGGCAGAAAACCACACAGGGTTGACACTGGAGAGCGAGATTAACTGCAATCACTGATTTGATAATTGTGCTAGTTCTCAGGTCCATAACTCTTGAGGAGATTTGCTCATTGAGCCCTAATTCTGTAACTGAGGAAAGATTAATGAGCAGCTTACCACAGACTGCTGCCCTTCCTCCTCTCTCCCTGCAGAAGATGACAAGCATGGGGGAAGCGCTGTGGTGCTCTGCTAAGGACAAGGCAACTAGCAGTCAGGGCTCTGCTCAGAAGTGCCGCTGGTTCTCTTCATAGCCCTTGGCAAGTCACTCAGAACTGGTACTGGACAGCAGCACAGATCCCACTGTTTAATTTCAACTCCTTTTCCTGAGCAGACGCCTGGCCCTGCCCTCATGGGGCCACAGACAACTGCTACTGTACAGCATTCCTACAGGGAACGAGCACCCATGTCTGTCATCTTGACTCATCCTTGTTCCACACAGGAACCAAGCCCTACAGACCTCGCGACGGCCGCCGTCTGAGCCCCTGGCTGCAGTTATATCCTGTGTGGCTGCACCTGGGCCCATGAACTCAGCATCTGTCTGCTGGGGGGGGAAGAGGAAGAGGAAGGGCTGGGTTAGCGGTCATGCAAGAGTCTAGTTTGCTTCCCAACATGCTGCCTTCATCAAAGTGACATGCTGAGTAATTAACAGCCCCTTTCCACAGCTAGCAACAGCAGACAGGGGAGATCTTTGTTCCTGTTTGGAGGGCGAGGGCTACAGGAGAAATTAGGAAAGCCAGCGACGAGCGCGATTTGGCATCGTTCCACCAGTACACACTGGTTTATTAATAGGAGCTGCACATGTTTCTGAGCCATGGAGCCAGCCAGACACTGCAGCAGCAGTGTCGAGCCGGGACTGACGACTTACTGCTGTCGTGCCGTAACTTACACCGGCGCACAAGGCAAGTTGATGCCCTTCTCTGAGGATGGAATGGAAGTGAAAAAGGAGCAACAGTCGTGAAGTTGTTCCAAGCAGGAATTTATTTACTAAGAATTGGTCTTTCAGGGTAGGTATTTCCTGAAGCTGTACTGACTTCAGTGGCGTTCTAGGCAGATGATTTGTCCTTGAGTCCATCTGCATAGCTGTAGTTGAATCAGCTATTATTTCTACCAGTGAAATACGTAGGATCTCAATGGACCTCGAAGCTCCAGAACCAAAAATATTAACTGATAAAAGTGCGAAACTTCTGATATGTGAAATTGGACTTCTCAGAATCTTTAGAGCAAGCTCCTTCTCTCTGGTGGCACTCGAGCACAGCATGCTGGACTGCGATAACCTCATTCTACCGTTCCTTCGGTACATGCTCACAAGCAAGTAACACCCCCAGCCCATGGCAGGGGCTTTCATCATCCTCACCACTATAGTGCCTGACTGCGTCACAACCTATAATGTATTTTCCTACTCTTTATCCTCATTAAATAAGAGGAAATTGTTCTGTCAGCATTTTAGATCAGAATCTGACACCCTGGAAAGCTAAATCAGTTGGCAGAGCTCACAGGGAAGATCTGCGCTGACAAAGGCGAGTGGATGGGGCTCTCCCAGCTGCCGTGGTAAGTGCTGTAATCGTCGCACCGCCCTTCCCCGGGCTTTGCTGAGCAGCTCTCACACTTCAGCAGCAGAGCTCCAAATTCTTAAAACACGTTATGCTTTTTGAATGCCTCAGCTCCTCCATACGACATTCTCCATAGGTGATAATGTACAACAAATAAGGCATCTACACGTAGTGTTCATTATTTATACGTCAGTTCCGTCAGCTTCTTTTTCACAATGAAGTTTAATTTCTACTAGAGTTTTTTTCCCACTAGGCTTTATCCTTCTCCCCTCAGGTAGGTATTCAGATAGCCAGTCAGTTCTTAAAATGAAGCTGGTTCATCTTCCTTCATTTGTCTTTTTTCCTATTTGCTTGTCAGAGAAAGTTACACCAGGTAAGACTGTTCCCAGTATCCCTATCTAATTTAGGTTATTCCGGGCATTTTATGCACGCAGAAAAGTTCAAAGGAGAGCAAGCCATCAGTAGCCCGCTTTATTTGGCAATGTTTTTATCTTATTGATTAGCAGAAAGAGCAGGGGCATCCAAGTGTTATTGAATTGCTCGGCATTCCTTCTCCTGTTGAGGAGCTGCTGTTGTGGAAACAGCACTCCATATCCTCCTTGTTTTTTCTTCACAGCTGATGTGCACCAAATTGTTTCTCTAATTGACATAATCTGTATTCTGTTGTCATTAGATTATTCCCACCTATGAATATCCTTCGTAGGTCCTCATCCATGAAATGACCTGCTATAATACAAGCTGTCCCAGTGAGCCCACTGGAACTGGTACTTACACGAGCAAGGCTTACAGCACTTGATCCCAAGCTATTTAGATTGTAGTCACTCGGTTACTGTCTGGTCCTACAGGGAGGCCGGATGACTGCATACAGCAGAGCGAGCCAGGAACATTTGATTCACCATCACAGATTCTTTTGCCCATGTCTGCCTATTTGATTTAAAAATATATACATGCCAAGGGGCTTGATATGTCTCTTGTGCCCCGTTTAGCATCTGCTGAGCATCCCAGAGCAGCCTGCAGTGTAACACAAGTCACTGGAGGATAGATTTGATAGAGGGAAAAAACAAAGCAATTGATACCCTCAGGCTCCAGAAGTCTTCAAACTGATTCTTGCTGACTACAGGCAACAAAGCAATTTATGGCAACATGGTTGAAAGTTCTTTTTATTTCAAAGCTGCTAAACCCTCCCTGGCACTTAAAGTCACTTTTCATAAGGCAAACCCAGTGAGCTTGCTGGGTTCCCAAGATCTCAGCCCCAGGAAGCTTTTAACAGGAGTCAAAAGAGACATTAAGCGCGGGGAAGGAATCAGGGAGACATAAACCAGAAATTAGGGTTTAACACAGGGCCATGAGGAGCTCAGTAAAGCTGAGGCACTTTTTTCGTCTGTTCTTTCCTTTCTATGGCATTTCCTTTTTTGTCCAACCTTCGGTGTAGCTTTTGCTGTGGAAGTGGCCTGCTTTGTCCAATGAATGAAGTGCACTCTGCAGATGGAAGCTGGGGTGTTTGGAAGCGGGTGTTTGGAAAGTGGTAGCCAGATTATTTTATTTTAAGGCTCTATTGCAGCAAAAGGCAGGAAAACAGACAGGGGGAGAGTAGTGAGTGGTTCACTGGCACTGATTGTCTACCACAGCAGGTTCAGCACTTAAATTTGAGTGACTTCTCTCTCCAGATGGTTGGTGGGAGCTGACTACCCAGATCTTTGCATAGCATGCTCCATAATGAAAACGTATGGCATCACTTGCTGTCTTTTAAAAGCTTTTTTCTTCAGCCCAAGTATAGCTCAGTGTATTATGGATCCCTTCTCTCCCCGATGCAGAAAAGCGGGTATCTGTCACACGCCTAACCAGGGACGCTGCGCTCGGAGTTCCTTTATTTCAAGACAGACGAGCTCGTGCTTTTACAACTGCATAATCCTACAGTCATGCAAGTGTAGTCTTCCTGTCCTGTCCTTTCGACGCTGCCACTGCTGCTCTCTTCACTTCCACTTTAACCGAGGCTTGTTTTTCTCCTGAGTCACATCATAAAATTATTCTGATTTACACTGATTAAAACGCCTATTTTCTTATCGTCCAACTATACTGATTCTTGAAAAACAATAAACAATGTAGGAAGACTTAATGCTCAGAAGTACCGCCACAAAATCCATGTCGCACAGAAATTGATAGCATGCCCTGAATTTGACATACTGTGTTGTCAGTTGGCATGCTTTCCTCTGACCTAAATATGCAGGATAACGGGTGATTCACATACAGTCCCTGATTCTGTGAGAACTGAGAAATTCAGGTAATCTGAAGAATGTATCTTTGTATCCTCTCACAAAGCAACAGTTCTTTTATGGAAGGTGAACAGACTTCCAGAGGCATCATCTTCAGAAATGCTGGACAGACCATTCCAGTTACTACAGGGCACATACCAGTGTCTGGCTTTTGCAGAGGTGCAGTCTAACGCTCCTGGCCCAGTAGCACCTCAAGATTTCTCTTGAATGAGGAACAGGACTATCTTCTTCTGAGCTCTGGTGCCCAAACCAAACTATCGATCATCAATACTGTAAAACAGAGAAAAAAGTCAAATAGGTTTTGCTCCAGTATAAACTACAAGCTGTAGTTCATTGTAACTCAGATGCAGATAAAATTCTCATGTACACGTCTTTATACGCATCAACTGGCAGTGACATCTCGACTGATACCTGCTCTGAAGCACTCGGGTCACTAAACCCTGCCCGTGTTCAATAGAAATCTGTTTCCACGTTCTATAACTTCATTTTCTGGATACATAAACCCACAAATCAGCCCTCTTTACTATGTCCCCAGAGTCTCTGGAGTAGTGCAGTGGCCTTGTTTATTTTCTCCTGGTGTCAGGATTTTGCATCTTAATCATTAGACAAACCTGGGTTAGACTGGGTTCTGCCGACTCCTGTCCGGGCCAAAGGAAGTCTAAGTTCCTAGACAGCCACTCTCTGCTCCAGTTAACCTTAGCTTATGTGTTACACATGATACATGTGACAGACTGGGTGCCCTTTGTTTCCCCCACTTTTTATTCTTCATCTGAGACGTGGCGTGAATTGGGAAGTGCAATCAGTGAGAAGAATATACAGGAAACAGAACCCATAAACAAAATGACTGGTTGAGCCTCAGTGAGGTCTGGAATACAGTTGTTGAAACAAACCACTGGTGACCCAGAAAGATCTGAAGCTAAACAGAATGCTTTCAAGATGGAAATGTGGGACAAAGATGGCATAGATGAGTTGGTAATGGTCTCATCTTTCCTTTTGTAGGCTCTATTCCAGATGTAGCTTTAAAATAATAACAGCATGTTGGATCCACAAAAGGGCAAACCTGAGAGTTAGGAACCCTTCATCTATTGTGAGACTCACATTATGACTTCGCCTTTCTAAACCTGGAGAACTGTCTTTTAAAAGATCCCAGTAGTCAGAGCTGGAGGCACATTACCGGAATAATCCAGCTTCCATTTCAGGACTTGTAAATACATAGCTTTACAATCTATTTGTGGACACAGAGGAAGAAGAAAATACCTGATGCTGATGTCTGAGATGTGCCACACAGGAGAGGCTGTTCTTCCCAGCCTTAAAAATTTGTAAGCCTGTGTAAGTGTCCAGATGTTCAGCAACCAGCAGCTTCAGGCTTTATCCGTTAGCACAAAGTGAAGAGGGAGATTGTGTTATTCTCAAGAAACAGGGTATAATGAGGGAATAGTACGTTGATCTCAGTACTTGGTTTTGAACTTTGCAGGCTGCATTTGGAGTGCAGTGTCCAGGCCTGGGCTCCCTAGGACAAGGAAGAAACAGACTCCTTGTGTTCAGTCTAGACACGAGGAAAAGCTTCTTACTGTGATGATGGTCAAACACTGGAACAGGTTGCTCAGGCAAGTTGTGGAGTCTCCCTCCTTGGACATATTCGAAACCCGCCTGGACACGGTGCTGAGCACGCTGCTCTAGCTGACCCTGCTTGAGCAGGGTGCTTGGCCTAGATGATCTCAACCTCAGTGCTTCCGTGATAAACTGCATCCGTGCTTGTGTCATTATGAGGACTCAGATGTGCCTCAAAAATCTTTCCGTTCTAAGAATTTGAGAGTCTTAATTTAAATGGGAGTGAGATCAGGTTCCAAGATGTCAGAATGGCAGAAAGCTCTTTATCTCACAAAGCTCCTGGGCACCTTTTACTGGAATTAACTCTGGGCTTTTTTCCCTTCAGATATTCTCCAGCCTTTGCAAAGGAAACTGCAGTAACAAATCAGATTCTGCAGTAACACATTTTAAGTCCCGAAGCAAAATTCAGCAGTTTTAGAGGGACAGCATAAAAGGGAACGGGGCGGGGGAAGGGGGGTGGGAAGTATTTATAATCCCTTTAATATTTTAAAATTTAATTATTTCCAAATTGGGTTAGCGAGACTGACAAGAATACTGCATCTAAAGCATGGAGCCCAGAGGCAGCATTGGAAAATGAGAGGAGAAATTAATAATAAAAAAACCCCTATTGCTTCAAGGCAGCAGACTGGAACACTGACATTCCATTACTCCGTCTGTCTGCTGAATTCATTTAGCATCTGTGGCCTAAATAGGCTAGTTTTAAAGAGGCATGCTCCAGTTTTTATGTTGGAAAGGGGGTGGGGGTTGTCAGAGGATTTTTCTTCATTGAAATCTGTCTCAAGACAGCACATGAGACTGTAGTTAATAGGTTAGAGTAACAGTAACCTCTTAGCAGCTGTAGTTAAAATACTGTTGTGGAGTGTTTTGTAATGCCTTACAGATTGGGGTCTGCATCTCACTTTTGGGCCACCGCAGTGAGATTTCTGAGGGCAAACCTGGAGCAGTAATGTGTGTGGAACTGAAGCAGTAGGTCAAAATCTGCAAAGGCCTGACATCAGCCATCGCTTCAGCACAGCCATTTCCACCGTCTCTGCACTCAAGGTACCAGTCGTGCAGACTGGCCAGATGCTCTCCTTACCTCCTCTCTGCAAACCACAGCCTTGTCCAGCAGCACGGCACTCCGTGACACAACCTCTTCTCTTTCAGGAGTGCCACCCCGGGCACCCTCGCAGCAGCTGCTGCAACACACAGTTTCTTCCTCGGGATGCTCCTTTTCCACTGCTAACTCCATCCACCTTGGCGTGGCTTTTTGTGAGAGCCAAGATGAAAAGCCTGAGGCTGGCTGCAGGGTTACAGAGAATGTACAGGCATGGACTGGGGGCTGGAGGGATGGCTTGACAGCCGGCTGGAAGGGGAAGAACAGAATGATCCTCCACTTTATTTCCTAGAAACCCACAAGTGTTTCACTTCTGGGTATTTTCTGAAACATCTGGATACCAGGAGGGTAAAAGGTACCAGTGTAACCTCCCAGTAAGATCAATTGTGTAAAGCTTTCTCTGTGTTTCCAGTCTTCTTTGGCTTCCTTCCCAAGATTATACAAACAGGTCTGTGAATTTCCTTGGAGTAGAATATAATGTATTCTGTATAGTTCTGTTTTTTCTGTTTCCATTTTATGCAAATAATCTTTGATTCCCTTTCCCCTAATTTATCATCTTCAAGGTCTTTGTGTAAATTATGCAGAAAGGAAAACCGTGGATTTTATGGAAAGTCATGGATAAGCTGTTAAAATTGGCCTTTTCCCTTCCTCCTCATTGTTCTTTGCTCTCAGTGTGGATTTTATCAAAAGTTTTTGTCGAGTTTAATGGAGATCACCCAACAGACAGGAGGTATGATAAAAATTTTTACTGATGCAGCCTACCACGGAACACGGCCACGCTTTTTGATGGCAAGCATACAGGGTCTTATCCAGCAAGATTCTCAGAGCTACCTACAAATCCCAACTCTTCAGTTCTCATTAGCTAAGTGAATCCCTGTGGGCTCTTGGACCTTGTTAACTGTCAGCGGGTGGAGAAGGACTTTGTCCGGTCTTGAAGGAAAGAGGAAGGGCAAGCCCCTCTGGTTTCTTGACGTAGTGTGCTGGGTGTCAGACCTCATGAACTGCCCGCAGTTGCCATCTACTTTGCTCTCAAGGTGAAATTGCTGATTTTGGAGAAAATTTAACCTGGCAAACATTTTGGATCTGAAGAGAATCTTGCCTGTTGCCATCCAGCCGTCATTACCACTGACACAGGCATCCTCCAGCAAAACAACTCCTGCCCTAAAAACGTATTCACAGTTTTAGTCCTTTCACTGGCATTTTTCCCCGTCACTGAATGGCATCTTTGTCTCCTCCTTTGGTCATCTTCCGCTTGATTCTGCAGACACTGAAGTCAGAGCTAATTTGGTTTAGGAGAGTAGCTGCCAAGTGTAAAGATTGCATTAATGCTTCTCGACATCATCCCGCCCTTACAGCCTCTACCTTGGCTGCTACTAAAACCATCTACTCTGTAAACTTTTTTGCTTCATCTTGAACTAGTTATTTATGCTTCCAGGAGGCTAACTTCTTTTTTTTTTCTTTTTTTTTTTTTTGCATTTCAACAGAATTGAAAATAAATACCTGGCTTACATCTTCCCGAGCACATGTGCTGCGGGGAAGCCCAACCAAGGGCAGCCAGCCTCTGGGGAGCTGCTTTTAAAAAACTGTATTATTCCTTCTTTCTCCCATTAGGCAGCAGTCCAGCTGAATTTACCTTTGCTTTTATTTAAACATACTTCTTTTCTACTCTTTTTATACAGCGACAGTCTGGCCTTAGGCAGATCTCCTGGGAGACTTGGTTAAAATGCACCTGTGCTACACAGGCAAACAGAGACTACCAAGTGCTGTTGCTCTCTCTTGGCTAAAACAGTAATATTTCACTATGGCTCGTGCTCCTCCTCACAGTTCTTAAGGGATTCATCTCCATCACAAAGGAAACATCCTGGAGTGTTGAAAGAGGACTTAATTTCAGTTACCATTATTTCATAGAACGAGAACTGTACAGTTATAAATCACCAGAGAATTTTCTGCAGTTTTCATGGAATTCTTTCTGCTCACAGCTATTTCTTACAACTTACAACCTTTTCTACTAAGCTTCCTTCTTTCTTTAACGCGTCACCCTCTGCCTTTCCTTTTCTTTCCCTGTAGATAAATAACTCCCAATTAGACCCATGCCCAAAGTCATCCAAGGTTTCTCCCTATCTTCTTACCCCCTTTGCTTATGTATCTTAGTAGCAGTGTCTGCCCTGTCTCTGGGGAAGACAAACAATTCCGTAAGCTTATCAAAACCAGCACAAGAAGACCTATTTTTGGTGACTGTATGCATGCTAGTATTAGAGATGTGATTAGTGGTAATAACAAATCATTGGTTGCAGTGATTTCGTGAACTTGTATTTAACTTGTATTTGAGAGGCTCCATCTCTTTAAGAACTTTCCTGTAGGGAGCAGCTCAGTTTGCTTTTCTGAAAAGCAGCAACGCCCTCCCCCAGGTTGTTTCTTGACTGAAGTAATTGCTGTGACTCCTCAGGTCCCAGACAACCAACAGATAATTAGTTCCAATTAAGTTCTCTCACAGGTGCTCATGAAATTGCCATTTGGAAGCAGCAGTTTCTCCAGACAGGTGAGCTCAATAGTGGGGAAGGGAACGCCAAACCTCAGAGCCCGAGGAGACACCGCAAAAGATCAGTCCCGGGATGGTGTTGCTTTTTGGCTTAGCAGGGGTATGTATGAGGTTGTGTTTTTTTTTTTTTTTACTTTTAGAGATGGGACTGCTCAGTGTGGGTCCTTGGTGGGCTTTTCTTCTTGTTTAAATAAAAAACAAACCACCAAACAAAACAAGCAAGCAATAAGTAACCTTGGAGTAACTACTGTGTGTGAGCTGTGCTGAAGAAAAGCCCAGTGAACACACAGCACTTCAGTTTTACCACCAAGTAAGCCAGGCAAGATCGGTCAGTCCCAGTAGGTTAGTGACCTCACCTAGTTCACCTCCTCGTCAGCCTGAAGTGATGTGTTTTCCTTGCAGGGAGTTTGTCTGCAGTAGGTAAGCTGGGTTTGAGTTGCCACCGAGCTCCTAAGTAAAGGCCAGGGGATGACCTTTTCTGGTGGTGGCTCTTCACTGGTGTGACTGTTGTCTTTGTCAAAGCTGCTTCTCATTTGATGAAGGGTAGGATCATGTCTTTAGCTGTAGCCTGTTGCTTTATGTGGGAGGTGGAAGGGAGTTACAGAACCTCTATTTAAGGAGAAGAAGTATCTATAAACCTAACGTGTGACTAACAGCACAGAAAAAGCTGCGGCTTTTAATCCCTTTCCCAGTTTTCCTGATTTCTGTTTGTCTGCCACAGTGGTGGTGGTTGTTACGCCATCTTTCTAATTGTGTACAGGCGCTGCTGGGTTTTATTAACAAACCTGCAGTGTTTCAGATCTGCAGGTTGCAACGGCTGCTGCTCTGTGCTTGCATCTGGTTATGGTAAGGGCCTATTGCACTGACTTTCAGTTTGTGGCACCAGTTTGAGCCTAAATAATGCTTTTTATTGTAGACTGCCGAAAGGAAGTGTAAGTGAAATGCTATTAGTGTTAATCTCATCCCAGAATAGTGCCAGCATCGCTTCACCTGCTATCCTGGGAAGGGTAACTGCTTCAGTGGCAGTAATTACTGAGTGGAACTGCTTAACCTGCCTTATGTAGGAGCTAGGACTAAATGCCCTTGAAGGTGCTCTCTAGACGTGTTATCTATGAACCTAGAAAGCCCTTTGAGCTCTGGGGCTGCTCCAGCCGCAGGACTTTGTGTGCGTGTTGTATCCTGCGTTATGTGGAAAGATCAGAAAGCTTTGTGGCTGTCTGTGTCATGGATTCAGGTATTCTTCTGTTCTTTTGTTGCCCATAAGCTACATCAAACCTTTCGTGGTAGCAGACACAAAGACAAGAAAAAAATAATACATTTTTCTTAATTTTGAAGGCAGGGCAAGCTCTGATAGGAGTTTGTTCCCGTTGCAGTTGAAACTGTGGACCT
This sequence comes from Ceryle rudis, assembly GCA_033439905.1. NCBI lineage: Eukaryota > Metazoa > Chordata > Aves > Coraciiformes > Cerylidae > Ceryle > Ceryle rudis. Next base: position 81,591 of record JAAGNO010002046.1, read on the forward strand.
TACCAATATTCAACAAGTAACTGATGAAACCTCAGGCAGCTTTAATCATAATTAAAAAACTTGTTTCAGTATATTCCTGCTTGGCAAACGTGTAGGATAGGATTAACTAAACACTATTAGACTCTTGTAGAAAAGCTGCTCTTTCTGGCAGGATTATTGACACCACCAGGATATTTCACCTTCCACAGGTTTTGGTGCTCGGTACCTACCTACCACCTGTGTGCTCTTGAAAAAGCAAAGTATTATCTACAGGTTTAGATACTTAAGCACTTTTAAAAGCTATGCTCCGAATCCTGTGCCCCTTGCCATGTACTCTGCCTCATTACAAAAGTGGAGGATAGGTGCAACCCAATAAAAATACTCTGCTTTCCTTGAAAATGGGGATATTGAGATAGTGTTTACTTTAATCTGACTGCTTATCTGTGATTTATTCTGCATCTGTATTACACACCTTCAGGGGTAGGAGCAAGGTAGCACGTGTTGTCTGTTTGGCTCAATTTATGTATCTTTCTTACACACGTTCAAAGAAATGGGTTTGTGATCCGTATGGAAATGACTTCATGATAACAGGCAGTGAAATCTGTAATGGAACAGACGTCTGTTGTGGGAGAGGAATGAAATGCCCCCTATTCCAGTTATTTACGATATATAGTCTCTCAAAAGTGCCTGTTTTTGGAGGGAAACCACTGGATGTATCTCTTATCTAGATGTAACACCCAGCTGTTAGGCAATTATGTTTTCTTGCTTATGAGATCTTTATTGTGGAGAAAAGAAAATCAATGACTTCTGATACTTTATTCACTTGGCTAAAGACACATTGAGAAAATCAGTGTTTTAATTTACTGACTTTCTTAGAATTGTAGTGAACTTGAAACCATTCCTCCATCTTTGTGTTTGGCATGACAAAGAATAGCAAACTTTGCCCAGGCAAGGAGGGGCATATTTTGAATAGTGTGCAGCACTTTGTTCTGTCTTGTATTTTCTGTATGATACATCCTTAAAAAAAAAAAAAAAAAATAGTTTCAGTAACTGAAAGAACATTTACTAGTTTCCATCCTCTATCTGTAACTCTACTGGGAGTCTAAGTATGTGGGCTTCAGTGGCAAAGGGGAAAAAGCACATCGCAACCTATTAATAAGAAAAACAATTATTTTGCCTTTTTATATATGTATGTATTTTTTTTTTTAACTCAGGAGTATCTCTTTCCAGAGATACAACTCAGCCACTTCTCATCCTGACTGTGTGTAGCTCTCTGGGCTTTAAACCTATCACTTTTGTCACATTGCAAATTTCCTATCTTTATTCACAAAATGGCACTGGCCCGAATACAAAGTGCCACACTTTGTGTGGGAGGAAGAAGACAGGAAAAATGTTGTGGCAGGTGGCTTAAAATAAATAAGAATAAAACAAGCTCTGTTTGAAACTGCTTGGAGCTTTGAAATGTTCGAAGCAGCCTCTGCAAACCTGGGTTGCTCTAGAGAGCGCTTGCTAGAGGGTCAGCTGCAATTATCCTATGGGTTTCCAATTTTTTTGCATGGATAGTATTCCAAACAGCCTCGGTGTGTGTGCATTTGCATCCTAGGAGATACATAAACTAACCTCCAAATACCCCACCAAGACCCTAATTATAAATCCAGATATAGGGTACGTATCGTGGACCTGTATGTTAAATATAATGCACCTGAGACTGGGATTTGGCCTTCAAGCTATAGCTTCACTGAAGTTTTTCTCTGCCTGGATTATAATTTTAGTCATATGAATAAGAAGCTGTGCAGATGCTAACCAGATGCTAATATCCAACCGTAGTTCAACATGTTTCCATGTAATAACTACAGTGTTACTATGGCGATAACAGATTCACTAGAGGTTTGATTTAATAAAGCAGGATTGCATGTTAGTATCTGTACAGTTGCCATAGTTTTAGCCAAACAATTGTGCTGCTTCTGATGGAATTGATGGTGTTGCCACTGAGCTTAGTTGCACTTGTAAATCTATTTTTTTTGGGGAAAAAAATTGCTATGCAAGCAGGTTCTAGTATATTGCTTTAATTGACCTTTCTTCTCTCCAGTGGCAAAAAAAAAAGATTAGTTTTAATATAAGCACAAACCCCATTTTATTTAGAGTTGGGTTTTTTTCATCCCCCCCCAAATGCTGCATTTGCCTTCAGCTTCTAAAGGTATTTGAGCCAAATTCTCAGGAAAGCCTAAAAAGTGACAATAAGCAAAGAATCTCAATTGGCTTTCACATGATATCACCTGTATTTACAAGTCGCAGAAAAGCGTGTTCAGTTTTCTTGCCACCCATCCAAGAAACCAAGCGACAGGGACTCGTGTGGTGTTATTTTAAGCTAGTAAACCACGCTCTGATAGATACTGAAGGCCAAATCCTGCTCTGAGTTCTGCCAGCTCGAGAGATCTGTGGTGACGGTCTGAACACATACCAGGAGAGCTGCGAATAGCTCTCTTGCACTTTGGTTGTGATCTTCCTGGCCTTGCATCCTGTCTAATCACTTGCAGATCTACAGGGCACCCACCAGCCCCGTGAGAAACAGCAAGAGGTCTTCCACTGCCAGCGCCTGTACAAGGCAGGGGAAGGTTGGGTCCAAATCAATCTCTTCCCTGCCCTCAGATCAAGTACCATTCCCTTTCTGACCAGAAGAAAGCTTTGTTGCTTCTGTGGTGCGGGATCTTCTTAACCCTCTGTAGCTCCGCTTACGTTGATGCTGTTGCATGAAATGAAGGGCAGAGTGGGGGTCAGAACTGGGAACTCATCTGTTTTCTGTGAGACCAGGAGGATCTTTTGGCTCCTTTTATGTCTTAATAATAGAAGTAATAATAACAATAATTAATAACTCTAATGATAGTGATAACCTTCCAGCTGAACATGTGCAATTTGTATTGCCTCAGCATTATTCCCGGGCAGAGCTTCATTGATATTCAGAGCATCGCCCTGTCTGTCACTGCTCTGTGCACTTTGGGTCTGGAATCCTTGGGGAGCTTCGCAGCTGTCAAATTGACTTCCATCATTTCTCCCTGAGCTGAGAGACAAATTACCCAGCCAGCCCTCCGACGAGACTTCGCAATCGAACTCGCAATCTCAAAGTGATAAACCGCTGCCTCCCAGGTCAGACAAATAGTTTGGCCTGTGAGGAGGGGGAGGCTGGCTGGGAGGATTATTGCCGTTTAGTTTTTGCTGTCCCTTTATTCTTTAGAAGCTGCTATTGGGCTACAGTTTCTTTTTTTAAGAGAGATTCATGGTCTGATGATCTGGCAAGCGCCTGAGTGAGTCACTGACATATGTCGGCTCCGGGCCCCGCTGGGAGAGGCCGCTACTCCTGGGCAAAGGCGAGCTGCAAGGACGGGCATGTTCAACAGCTTCGCCGGGGCCAGCGTGCCCAAAGTCACGGCAC
>JAAGNO010002048.1:2328-45554 GCA_033439905.1 Ceryle rudis
CTTTCCTTTCCTTTCCTTTCCTTTCCTTTCCTTTCCTTTCCTTTCCTTTCCTTTCCTTTTCTCTTTTTTTTTTCTTTTTTTCTTTCTTCTTTTTCATTCTTCTTCCCCCAGAGATAAGCAGGTTGATACAAGGGAGATTTGCTGCACAACAGCTTCTGTGACTTTAAATGGCTAAACAAGAGGCATTTGAGATCAATGCTGTCAATCAGCATTGTTCCTTGGAGATGAAATTATGAATGCTGTGGCAAAAACACTGCATATGTATGGGAACGAAAGCTAACCCCTCAAATACAATAAACACCAAATATGGTGAATCAGCATCACAGTGCAAGCTGCACATCTCTACATTTGCATAAAAGATCTAAAGATAATTTATTGTAACCAGTAGTGTGAGCATCCTGGACTTTATGCAAGTTTCTAGTGAGTTAATTATTTGTCTTCAGTTGTGTAATTATTTTTCTGTCTTTTTTTGATTGAAAAGCCTATGTACACACTAAAGTAATCATTGCATTATTTCATGTGAGAGACTTTTTAAACAATCAGCAACAGAAAATAACGGGCAATGTGTGGAGACCCTTAGGAATTTGTGTGGGAAAGGATTAGGTGGGTTCCTTAGTTTGCAGGTCTGTACTTCATCACATTAACATCACTTATAATGTGAAGTTCTGGTCAGAATACAGAAGTTCCTTGCTCACTAATAAGTTGTATGCAACTTCCTTGGCTTTGTGGGAGTTCCCCACTGGCGTCAGCGGATAAATTCCTTCAAAGTCCACTTCCATAAGGAGAGGAGAGCCTAGTCAAAGCATAGAAAGAGGAGCAGCTGTGAGATATCCAAAGAGGATTTACTTCAATGTCAGGCACATTCATGGCCGCGGCATTTCGTCTGTGCCTCGGACAGCTCAGGCATGTGGAAGTGTGGCTGCTAAGCGTGTGGAAGGGGGCTGTGGTGATGGCTTTGAAGATAAAGTGACCTTCACTGCGTGTCAGAACATTGCCAATCATCTACATTTTATTCCTTGCCTTTGCTAAATCACTTTTCCCCAAGAGAAGTCCTCTATAGCATGAAGGAGTCCATGTTGCAGGAGAGGAGATGGTATGTCTCAAAAGGATGCCAAACCTTACTCTTTACCTGGGGAGAGAAAGGTAACGACAAAGTCCTCACTCCCTATGTAGAAACTGCAATAATTTTCTGCCTCCATTAAGTGTTGCATGGAGATGGCAGTAGACTGATTTTTCTGGCCCCAGTCTACTATCTAGCATCCTACCCTCATCTCTCCTTCTTACCTGCCACATGTAATAAGAGGTCATGCTAGTCAGGTTTTTTATTAGGCTGTTAAAGATTTAAAAACTTCCTTTCTGATTTATTCTAATCTTCCACCTTAAACTCTTAACAGAGTTAGAGGCTCAACTAGTATTTACTTTGTATCTGAAAGATCAAATATCTTTTTTTTAAGAGGTGTTCCTGTATGCTTCAAAAAGCAAGTAGACAGAAAGGTTATCTGTCTTCAAGTTGGTTTTTAAATCTCGAGACAGGCTTCCAGATTTTGTTGACAGTGTACAATGCTGAGCATATTGTGAGTCTTGTCCTCATGTATGGCACTGTTCATTTTCTAACAGAAGTACTCAGGGGAAGCTTTGACAGAAGTGAAGTTAAAAATGCTCTGCTGATTTCCTCAGGATTTCTCCCTTTCTTCATATGCTTTCATTCCAGTTTTAGCCCTTTCTATAATAATAAACCTTAGCATTGTCAATGTTTTATTTTCTTGGGCCTCCTTTTGTGGTCATAATAGAAATCCCAGAAGTCAGATTTATAAAGTTCTGTATGTTTTGGGTCTTGTTGAAGAGGTACATTATTATTCCTATCAGACCAACTGTAATCTGCTTGGATAAATCAAGCCATTTCTCAGAACTGATTTTATTTATATGTTTCTTGAGTTCTCCTCCTCCAGCATTCTTTGCCTGAGGCCTGGAACAGCCACACCGCTCTTTTCCTCCACAGCTCAGGAAACCCTAGTCTTCTATTTCTCAGCATGTAAATATGCTACATAGAAACAACCCCAGGATCTTAAGCATGGTGTGTCCTTTGCAGAACAAGGATGTTGCATGTCCAGTCTTCATTGGACATGCAACAGTAAAGCTGGAGCAACTTGGGAAGAATGTACACTTCTCAGTGGTGCTCAGAATCAGAAAAAAATGATCTGTCTTCAACCATGCAGACACTCCTTTATGCATCCTAGAGCCGAGTCACGTTACAGTCTTCTTGCTACCCAGCACAATCTGTTACCTGACTGCAGTATCACTTGTGTTTCAGTCCTAGGGCCCTGAAGTCAGCAATGGGCCTTGATGACCTTGGCAAGCCTCACCTGAGATCTCCACCCACACCCTCTGCCCATAGGCTCGGGGGCTTCATTTAAGCTCAGGCCTGAAACTTCAATCCTTGTTGTGCTGGTGATGTGTCTGTCTCTAGTTCTATCACAGGGTGCTTCTGTGCTTAGCCATGGACTTCATTGACCTGATCCCAACCTGTGGTCTGACTTGCCACTATTAACCTTTCTGGTGATCTCTGAGCCCTATCTCTCTGTGGAAACCATTGCCAGACCTGATCCTAACTTGCATTCCTAGCTTGGCCTCAGACCTGCACATCACCATGATCTTTCCCAATGACCTGGACTCTTGTTGGAACCTCGTTGCCTTCCCTGGACTGCCTTGCTCATCTTCCTCACGTACTATGAGGCTGGACCCTGGCTGATGAGGTGCCCGTCCTACTGGCTGTGGTACTCTGATTGCCTCCCTATCCCTCAGGGGGCAGCTGGCCTTTGCTGCTTCATGGTATTCTAGTACAAAGAGATGAAAAACACAGCCTGTGAAGTCATGTAGCACCTGAAGTTCTTGTTCAACTTCCTGGAGAAGAAGCAGGGCATTTGGCCTTAATGGTTGCTTTACGCATCCATAAATGAGGCCACTTTTAAAAGCTTGTATACGGATTGGGAAGGTTGACTTGTTGGATCAGGTTTTGAAACCTGGTTAAATTTTTACAACCTGGGGCACTGACAGCAATGGCCAGTCAGAAATTGCCATATTTACCTCTCAGCTGAGGTGATCTGAACTGGGACCTATCAGGAAGAATAATATATGAAACAATATCTTGCTTTTATAGTTGCTGTTTAAAGAATAGTGCCACCAAAGATTCTGTGCCTGGATATCATCAGACAGAATATGCCAGGTGGGAGGCAAGTGACATCTTCACTGGTAAAGGGGCAGAAATAAGAATTAAACTGTCGTAGAGTTAAGCCAATCATTTCCTCTCCTCATGCTTCTCTTTTCCTCTTTAAACAAGGAGACTGCAAATCTTCGTGTTTGAGTGTCTCAAGATCCTTGAACTGTAAGTCTTGATCATCTTGTTAGAAAATGAATGACATTCTTTCTGAAGAGGTACTGGCTCTTCAACAAACACCAATTAAGAAGCTGGTATACTTGATTTCTCAAGAGAATCCCACAGTGAAGATATTTATAGCTGACTGGAGCAGGATTTCTTAGGTTCTTTTGACTGCATTTTGTTGACATTGAGAGGTCTGAATCTTGATTAAATAGTAGCAGGATTGTGTTTTACTGTGTAAATGACAGTGAATTAAAAAAAAAAAAAAAAAAAAAGAGACCTTAAACATAAGAATTAGATGTTATAGATCCATCTGGGAGATCTAAGAGAAAGACTGCATCCAATGCTTGCATTGCTCTGAGCTGAACTGGATCAATAACTCAGCAAATTCAGAGCCATGGATGGCTTTTTAAAATAATCTATCAGGCCTAGTGGTATGGGTGCAATTGATTATGGTTTTATAAGACACAAATGAACTCTGGACATGGTTTTTCAGAGGTGCTGAACACATGCATCTTAAACTTCTGTCAGTGGAACTTATGAACAGGAAGAACACCTAAATATCAAATGCACAATGTCTGTTGTTCAGAATGCAGTGTGTCAGTTACAGGTAAATCATTCCTACTGAAAGGTCAAAATATTATTTTATATGGTGCTTTAATGACATGTAAGGAATAAAGAACTTGTATTGCCTTTCCACAAAAGCATTATGATCGGGCTATTTGCATTTGCTCCTTGAGTGCCTTTCTCAGATTATTCAGTTTATGACTTAATAATGAATATGAAAAATTCTTCCTGATGTATATGGCAGTTGTGCTTTCAGAAAACAGTTAAGCTCTGTCTAAACAGTTTAAAGCACTTCAGCTCTCCTAGTCAGAGACTGTTTCAGAATCTCTTATTTAAATTCTTCTAATTTCAAGACCTCATTTTTTTATGGCTAACTCACTGCTATTTATTCCTCTTCCAGCAGTTCCCTGAAGCTGCTTCCTGCTTTGACATTTATCCTGCAGTGAGAAAGCAGTCAAATGTTACCTCTGTTCAGTTAAGCTAAGCAGGCCACAGTCTTAGTACTCTTTCATAACATCAGCTCTCTATTGTCTGTGCAATCAAGGTGCCTTTCCCACCCTTCATGTAACATCCAAGTTCATGTTTCATTAATGTTTCAGCATCAACATTCAGGCTTCTGCTAATATGTAACATTAATAAGATAGAGGCTCAATCTATCTGAACTTATTTGAAAACCCAAACAGATTTTTCTTGCTTGTATTTTTAGGGTGAAGAAAAATATTTGTCCATCAGTTTCATTCGAATACAAATAATACATGGATCAAAGACTGGGTGATACTTGCCAGACTGGAAGCAAAACACTCGTCCTGATAGTTCTCTGTACTTCTCATAGGCAACCAAAATGCCAAATGTGGCAATGTTTTCCTTTTGATTTTGTTGTTGTAAGGGGTGTAGGTGATTTTAGTCCTACTTTAGAAATTTCTTAGAACTAGAACGCACTGTGATGGCTACTTGCCTCTGAGATTGACCTTGAAAATCCCCACATATTTTGTCATGGTGTGGATACAGCTGGAATTTCTGTGTTTATTAATAACATGGCCTTGAAAAAATGACTGCTTATCTAACTGGAGGAGAATAAAGTGGTATTTGAATATGGAATTTGCATTTGTTCATCTGGTAAATAGGTCTTGCCCCTTGTCATTCTTTGTGTGGAATGGCAAATCTAGTTTGTAGAGTTTTACTGGTCTGATCCTCAGCTAATGTACATCAGTAAAGCTTCACTGTTTGAAAGGTCTAATCCATATGCCTGTTTAGTAGCAAGTTTGCAGACAAGAACCTCTCTTAGCATGGGGCATTTTTAGATTTAGAGGTAATTCAGTGTGCTCTAAGGTACGTGAAATGAGCATACTCAGATGAAGGGGCTGGAGAGCACGAGCTGTAAGAGCCAGACCACAGTCATGTTGAATGATGAGGTTTATTACTAAGCTGATGCCTTTATAGAGCTTTTCATGCCTTCTTACCAGGATGGATGGTGATGATACCTACACTGGATGGGTGTAGATACCTATACTGCAGCCCACCCCTTCAACTCCTCCAGAAAATGCTTCTGTAATGCTTTGATACGGGGTGTCCTTGCTGTACTCAGCTCTCTCCAAAACTGGGTTTTCCTGGCTATTTTGTAGACTGCTATTGGATTTGGGAGCAAGTCTGATCCCTTTCTATCCTTTCCACAGCTGTTAAATCAGCCTAATGAAGATGTGAAATTCCATCTGATTTGAGACTCTCTTCAACTAAGTCATTTGGATACTGTTGCCATTTGTCAGGGAACTTACAAGATCTTTTAGCATCTTTGCATGATTTTTTTTTTTTTTTTTTAGATTATGAAATCTTTATTCTCATTGTGGTTTTAATCAAATGGAACATGGAATACAGAGACATGATTTAACAGGCTGTTACTAAATATAGTGATTTATTTATGGTTTCTTTTATCCAGAGGACATACTGTACTTTGCAAATCATGGTGAATGTCTTTGAAGGAAATAGGGAGTATAAGCCACGTAGTTTCATCTGCAGAATTTAATTCAGTGCCTAGTAATCACTTTAGCTAATTTGGAAGTGATAGATGTAGCATCAATAAAATAATGTAAACCACCACCCTCTGTAATACATTAGAATGCTAAATGTAGTGAATCTTTAATAAAACTTAGACCAGGAACATCTTTATCTGGGAGTATGTCACATAGCTCAGGGCTAAAATCCCTGGTTTAAATGGAAAGTACAGTAGGTTCTCTAGGAGTTCAAGGTCTCAATCTAAGGATTTCTGAACAGTTTTCCTTGGTAGTTCAGTGCCCCCTAGCATTGTGAGAGGGAATTCATCCATGTCTTAGATCTCCAAGGTGTCTCCATGCAGACTTGGTGGGGTGGAAAAGGCAGGGTTACTTGTGTACAGCAATTGAATCTAAAAGAAAAGATGCAAGTGGAAACACTTCAACAGGAAAGCAAGAATGGAGCTACCCTGCTGTGAGCTTGTCCTTTTAATTTATGTCAGCCTTGTGATAGCTTAGGCTGGCTTCCAGCTGACTCTAATAGAAGTTCAGGGCCACCCACTTACCTCCATTTCTCTTTTACCTCAACTTTTCTCTTTGTTATTTGTTTTTTTTTTTGGTAGCTGGCTTTGCGCAATGCCTTGCGTTATTTTCCACCTGAAATACAAAAGAAGCTGGCACTGGAATTTTCTGAAGAACTCAGGCTGTATGGCCATATTTATATGTACAGATTCTTTCCAGATATTGAGATGAGGTAAGGACTGCATGGTTCATGTTGCATTTGACTGACATTGGCTTACTGGCTTTCACATGTGGAACTGACCTTTAAAGAGTGGCATTGCTGTGTCCTAATTTACCTCTTGCAGAAGTCATGTCATAATACATTAATGATCTGAATAAATTGGATGATCTGTGTGTTATTAGATAGCAATGGCTTAATTTCTAATGAATGATATTGTATGTTTTGGGATGCTTTTCTTCAAAGCTGCATAACAGTGATCCTTCATCTCCAGCTTTCATTCTGTTCTCTGTCCTCATCAGAGTCACATGGGACTAGTAGGGAGACAGTGTCCACTCTTCTGGACAGGCTGTGGCAGGGCCAGGACAGTCTTAATGCTGGAAGCTCAGCACCACTGAACACAGGGAAAGGACTGTACACAGTTGTTTGCTTGGTAATGCCAGCTTTACCAAATAGAGATCCCAAATGCTCTGCCTCATGGCATATCTTGGTTTCTAGGGGACAGTCATTACTGAGATATCTCTGATGGCAACCTGGACAGAAAATCTGCAATAGTCCTTAGCTGCTACAAGTCAAGTGTCAGTTGAACCATCAGATGAGTAGATGATTTGGGACCTGCTAGGAGTGCCTGGTTGCTTCTCAGTCTCACAGGGAAGGATTTCTGCTCTTAAAAGAAAGGCAGTACAATTTTCCATCACTGGAACCTGTATCTGACCCTGGTTTGTAATATGCTGTGCCTGTTGATGTTGGAGCATCACTTCATTCTAGGGCTGATGGGGCTAACGTTTGTTAAGCAGAACAGTTGTAGAGAGGGCTGCCAGGGGCTAGCTGCTTTTTTTAGACTGATTGATTCCTTTTTGCATCCATCAGAGGCCTGGATAATGTCTGCACAGAAATCTGAATAAAGTAAGCAAGTAGGAAGCATGCTGATTTCCACAGACATCTGTATTTCTGTGCTGCCCATACTAGTCTGGGGTCAGCTCTTGCAGAATTCAGCTAAGGGGAAGACAACTGGAAGACTGTCTGAAAAATGTTACAGAGCTGGATTTCAGAGGAGACTAGTTCCAGACTAGAGATGAGGACACTTTCCACTCAGGCTTGGATGAGAGAATCCACCAGTTGTCTCCATTGCTGGCATCAGTGACTCTGATAGCTTCAAATAATTTTTTTTTTTTTTTTAGAAAATGTATTCTGTTCTCTTCAGTCTGGTAATGTGTGTGTATATATATATATATATATATATAGTTGTTGTTGTTGTTGTTCCATGTGTCCCAGGGAGCACAGTCCAGCCTGGTTCTGTTCTATTTAACACCTATGTCCCTATGTGCAGCTGATATCTGAACTTTGTGTTTCTTATGTTCTAAGCAGTGTTATGTAGAAATATCTCCTCTTGGTGAATTGATGTAACTCCAGGGGAATCCTGGGTTTTTTAATCACATCAAGCTTAGAAAAGCAGAAAACACTAATAAAAAGATATTGTGGAAAAACTCACATGCTTTCCCTCCTGGTCTGGCAATGACTACAAGGCATTTGTTTTAGTATCTGATGTAAAAAGCTGGGATAAAGTGCATATGATCATGGGAGGAGCCCATTCACTAAATCTGTAGAATACACATTCCAGATCTTGGCTCATGAGCTGGTTAGCAGATATCCATATTTTGGTTTTGTAGTTGGCACTCTTTAGCCTAACTTTTTCAGTGTAACCATCTTCCCTGTACAAAACAAGTGTTTAGCCACTGAAGATCTATGGTCCAGTAAAAGGAAGATCATTTAGAAACCATGGCAAATGATCCTATTTACCTTCAGGCATTTCCAGCGTCAGTAATGGTGTTGTTGCTTAGAGAAAGGAAAAGAGCAAAACTTTTGGTCAATGGTTATACTTCCTTTTAGTATCATACGTTAGAGGCTTGAGCACAATAGTACTAAGACCTGTGCAAACACAGCAAGGGAACTGTCCCTGCCCTGAAGAGCTACAGTATCAATCTAGGATTAGAAGTTTTAGAGTTCTTTGATATGACAGATGGTAGAGGGGAAGATAAGTGAGATGATTGCAGCACTTGGCATTGAAGGACATTAGTGCTAGGAAACCTGACTTAGAATATCTTTGTGAGGGTTTCTTGTATCTTACCTCTCAACTTTCTGGATGAAATGCATCTTACTCAGTAAAAAGGACCACATTTTTCCTAACTAGTTCAGTTTTTAAGAGCTTCTTTGGGACCAAAATTCAAGATGACTGCTTTTTCTTAGATAGAATCTTAAATAACAAGGGCTGATGAGCCTGAAGGCAACTTCCACTGATGCTGTTTTCCTTGGCATTGCAGGACTTAGATGCTAGGCCTGTTAGCTGTACTGCAGAGGCCAGTTCCAGCATCTCCAAAATAATCCAGTTAAAAATCAATGGGAGATCTTGTCCACCATATTTATAACTGATTATGTTTAACTGATTCAGAAAATGATAAGCTGACTACAATTTTTTTCTCTGCTTAGCTCTGATAACAGTTAATACCCTCTTCTTTCCTGAATAAAAGCCTGAAACAGAAAGGAATGTGTTGGCATGCAGGGTTATTTGTGTGAGGTATGTTGTCGTGGTTGCCTCTGTGAGTTGGAGTGTCTCTCCTAAATTTTTGTGGCTACCATTTTAGAGCATACCCCATAGGAGACTACCCTTGCAAGACCAAATCAGCTGCTGCCATTATGTTGATGATCATGAATAACCTGGATCCCTCAGTGGCTCAGGTAAGGTACAGTGAAAATAAGGGAGATGGATTCATAGAACAGCAGCACATCTGCAAGATACTTTTTGTCTGTGATCTCACATGAAACATGAGGAATTTAGGCATATAGGTGAAATCAGTCCTTGTGCAGATGATCTTCTTTCCATAGTTTGAAGAGGATTTTAGTTGTTCATAAGGCTTTTGCTGGTTCTGTGCCCCAAGGTACATGCCAGCCCCTGTCCGTGTAGAGCTGGCTGCTGTGTGTGTTGGCTGAGCAGGTCAATTTCTACAGTGCCAAGACAGCCTCCCTTACAGTGTCATGTGCCAGAATGCCTGTCTCTGTGAGGCTAAGCCTGCCAGGGACTAAAGGTGATTCTATACTTTTCTTCTGGTTATATTTTGATTCCTGGAGTTCAGGGTTTTTTGTATTAAGTTTTTTAGTGTCCTGTTGTGTGCAGTTCTTATTTCTGCATAGTGGGTCCTGGTCCTAACACAGACCTCTGAGGCCTCCTGCAACACCAACAAGGTTCACTCCACCTCCCACCACATGCAGGAGCTTGGTTGCTCTCTGAAATAGGTAGAGCTTAGCTCTTAGTCCATTGCTTCTACAACTTCTGTTGAAAAATGAATACTGGTGCTTTCTGTATCTTTGAAAGCTTATCCTTCAAGGGCAAATTGACTAGAGGATTACAGGACCCAAAATCCATCCATCAAGCACTACTCAATGTAGGGTATCCTTTTTGCAAATGGCAGGGGAGAGGCCATGCAGCTATGCCCTGCTGGTCGTCAGCTGTAAATACCAGTGGTGATCAAACTATATAAGCTCACTCAATCCATCTTTAGGGGACTTTACTGGCATGTCTGATACAGAAACTGCAATCAAGGAATCACTTCGTAGCATTCTGTATCCAAAATATCTTTGTAACAATAACAAACATTTTATTTTGAAATTTTCTTTTTTTTTTTTTTCTGAAATTATCACTTTTATGATGATGTTTTCTGATTTCAAGAACCTAGAGAGTTGATGCAATAAACTAGAAAAGATATATTACTGAGATTAAAAAAATAGCCCGGGCATAGAGTGAAACATTTCAGTAAAGTGCTTGCCTCATTATTTTTGAATTGCCTTTTTCAGTTTCCCCAGGAGCTTGTCACTTATGGAGGAAATGGGCAGGTCTTCAGCAACTGGGCGCAGGTAGGGCTTTGCTGCTTTTGCAACTTGTTTCATGAAACCAGTTTCACCCTCCCCCATGCACATTCTGCTTCGGCAGTTTGTGATAATTCTTGGCAGTCATTGTCTCAAAATATTCCAAAACATCCTGTCTGGTAATAGAGGAATGCTCAGTTATGAACTGCATAGATGGGGAGAGCTTTATATAGTAAGGAGAGCACATACAGCCCAACAGAAATACTAAACATAATACCAGAAACATACCAAGCTGTGTATGATGATGTAGTAAAGACCAGTTCTTTGCCTTTCTCTGATACATTTGTATGTGCCTCTGTATTTTGCACAAATAATTTTAGGGTCAAAATGCTTTCTAGGAAATGAAAAAAAGTGTATTTTTACTTGCTTGCTTCTGGTAACTGTGCAACATTTTTTCACAAGAAGTGGTGGATTAAAAAAAAAAAAAGTCTTTGATTTAAAAAAGTGCGATCATGAGTCTTTTCCCAAGCAAATCAGATGAGCTGTAAATATTTACTTGCTATCTGGCCAGATCATAATGCACTTTACCAACAGGCCTAGCAATACTATCCATGCTCTTCTGAGAATAATGGCAGGTGAGTAAAGGCCTGTCTAAAATTGGAGCTGGAATGCTTAAGGTGTGGTTGTGTAATCTCTGTTCTTTTCTATCCAAAAATGACAATGAATACCCTTGCTTTATTCCAAGTGATGCAAAATACACGTGGGAAATATTTTCAGGAGATCTTTGACATCAGCAACATGTTGATATGCTTTGCATGAACTCAATTTATTCTCTCAAGAAAAAAAAAATGCACTGTGTCTGAATACTCTACAGGTGTGTGGTGTCAGGGGGAACATTTCTAATGTGAGCAGTGCCAGCAGCTTATATAGCAGCCTCTATTGGACTGACATCCCTTAGGCAGATGCTGGTCTGCAAGGTGAAGTAGAAGCGCTGCCAAAGTCAGAAATATTCTCTTTTCTCTTGTTCTCATACAAGCCAGAACTATGACCTGCATTTGTTTCACAGAAGAACAAACAAAACCTTTTTGGTTTTGCTTGCTTAAAGCAGCAATCACAAGAATGATTTGGTTATGACAGCACATTTTGTTCTGTTTGTGGCTTGAAAACAACATGATTTTTTTTGAAGTCTATCACTGCAAAATTCCTAGTGAAAAGTTTCAGTTCTGTTTATATCATCCATGCAGACCTGTGCTTTCTTCTGTGTAACTTTAAAAGAAAGAACCATGTCCAGAGCTAACTTTACAAGCCTACAGACAACAGAACTTTTCTTTAAGCTAGGAAAGGTGTTTGCCTCCTTCTTACTAGTTGTGCCTTTTAGTGCAAAAAGTTCTATCTTAATGCTTCTAGTTCTATTACAGTGTTTTTCTCAGTCTGCTAAAGAGTTGAGAGTACAAAATATAAAAAGCAAGGCAGTAACTCTAGTACCTCTGGCCTGTTCAACTTGCAGTTTGGGAAATAAGCTGTGGTAGAAGGGGACTGTCTTCAAATTTGTACCATTTTTAAATCAGATCAAAGAGAATCGCAGAGGTTAAGTGCCTATGACAACTGGCTCTATTTGTTACTGTTAACTGCTGTCTCTTTGATTAGCAGTTCTCAGGTGTTTTTCCTCAAAACTTTGTTTCTGTGTCCCTACAGAAACTTTATTTTCAAGCTATTGTTGAATCCCAGTGTTGCATGGGAAAGCTCCTCTCAGGCCATATCATGTCATATACTGAAAGTCCCATGGAATAGCATGGGCTTTGTGATAGACAGTGACGGATGTGAGTCAAATCCATAGGCAACTTAGATGGTCAGACTACTTTTTGACATACTAGAGTAACTATTGAATTATGCAGACAAAGTTGAGATGCATTTATTTGTATACTCCTGGGTCCCTCAAGGTCTTTCTTTACTGTCCATAATGAAAGCTGAATTTTCATCTTCGAGAAGAAAAATTTATTTCATTTTTAAGGGCACTTCATAGTATCCATTTGTTGAAAAGATGACAAGCACTAGAAGATGCTGAATTACCCATTTCAGATTAGGATCAACAACATACATAGACATTTTAGTCATTTTTATAGGGAAAAAATTGCAGTTTTGCTTTGGAAAGATTGCCAGAAAAGTGCCAGATCCAAATGTTTAACTTCAAAATAAAATCAGAATGGCTTAAAGGATGAGGGATTTCTGGGGTTTGTACTGGAGAAATTATTCTGGAGATTATTCAGACCTTTGCTAGTTGGTAATTTATGTTTCCCGCTGAGTGATATCTCTTAATAGACTTTATTAACAGCATGAATGTGTTGAGAGCTCTGGCTGTTATTCCATATGTGAATATACCTCATTAGCTCTATAGCTGCCTTCATACTCAAGGTTTAGCAGCTTCTCAAAGAAACATAAATGTAAGATGTGAACAGATTCCCTTAACTTCCTTGCTTTTCCTTTCAGTTCTGGTTAGTAATGCACTATTTGTCAGAGATGACTGAAGAGCAAACACTAGTAATGTACAGTGGACATCCTCTGGGACTTTTCCCCAGCCATCAGTATGCTCCTCGATTAATTATTACTAATGGCATGGTAGGTATTAGCATCTCATTTTCTCTTTTTCTTCCTCTTTTGTTTAGTTTTCAAGTGTTTGCTGAATTAAAATATTATTTATACTACCTGGACTTAAAAAAAAACCAACCCAGCACACAAGAGAATCTAGGGTCCAAATTCTGCTGCATTTGTTCCAGTACAGTTGCTCTCAGTGTGCTGATCTGCGGAGATTGAAGGAACAATGCTCTCCTTATTAGATGACCTCTGTTCTGACTGTGCTGAACTGTATATGTTCTTGACCAAAACAGTTCAGCTAGGCTCAGACAGGAAGATTTAAAAGCTCTCAACAGGCACACAGATGATTATTAATCACATGCTCAGATATCTGGACTGCTTTACTTGGAAGGCAAGCTGGACAAGTGAACATCCTGGTTCATTGCTATTCTCTTGAGACATTCAATGTCTATTTCCCTGCAGGCTGGTTTTGTGGCTAGAGAACTGCTTTCCTTAAAACTTGCATGGCAGTCACACTGCCACAAAGACCAGATGTCTCGTTTTATTCTACGCATTATAGTATTAGAAAAAATCTGAATTACTTCTCCATTGGTTTTGTTTGTGTGACTCTAGTTAGAGAAATGTAGGCTGTTAAAAAGATCTGCTTAAATTTCTAATTTGCTTATATGGGTTTTCTTTTGATTATTTTCTTAGGTTATTCCCAACTATTCCACCAGAGATGAATATGAGAAAATGTTTGCTTTGGGAGTAACAATGTAAGAAGATACCTCACTATTAAAATATATCGAATATTTAATGAAAATGTAATTCAGACATCAAGCAGTGGCTGGTTAAAATTTCTAATGCATATGGATTTTAACTGCGCTGCATAAAGTCCTGATGCTGCAAAGCATTAATGCACACTTAAATGGAATTACTTGGGAGTTTGAGTTATGTTCAGCCACATATATAAGGATGTAATTGAGGTCTGCTAGGAATTAGTATTAAGTTTGTGTGGGACTTGGCTGAATTACAGCTTGAAGCCTTAGTCATAACCTACTTACAGCACTGGCTAGTTCCACTTTGCAGTGGTTGGTTTGCAATCTACAGAAAACACAAGTTATGGAACATTCCTTCACACTATGACAAAGCTTTGGAGTAGAAAGTTATCTTTTCTTTAGAACAATTTTTTACCTACTTTTTTTTTTTTACTGCTGATCTAGTTGATGAACACAGGACTATTACTCTGTTGTGTACCATAGAGAGAATAAATTAAAACCACTGGAGAGCTGTGTGTGTACAGATAAGGAAGCTGGAAAAAATGCAAAGGCACAAATAGAGAATAATTGTTGCCACTTTCTTGTGAATTTCATAGGAATGTGGACAACTGTTTTGGGCTAACAGCTTCAAAAGCAGCTCTGTGACTTAAAAGCATGAGTGTCACTGAAAACCAATGGCATAGAGATGCCAATAAGGTGGAAAGGAGTGTCCTGGTGTCCTAGTTGCTATGCTAAATGCCAAAACAAATTTACACTCAGTTTTTTCTGCATTTCTGAATTCAATTTAATGAGCTAAATGCTCTTCAAAAAGTACGTTGGTGCAGTGCTAATGAAGAAACTCAACTAAGCCGTGAATTTGATAACAGCAGATCTTTAACAACAAATTGAATCACAGAGATTATTTTGTTACACTGGAAACATATGTAGACACGTACAGAATTAATTGCAGCCTGAGTAACGTGTGGTGTCATTGTGTTCATTGCTATTGCTAGGTATGGTCAGATGACTGCAGGAAGCTACTGCTACATTGGGCCTCAGGGAATAGTCCATGGGACTGTGGTAAGAAACTGAGGAAAGGTCTATTTGTCAAGAACTTTTGGAGGAGGCTATCTCCTGCAGTGACTGGGGGGGATTGGATTGCCGTGAAAGGATAATCTGGCTAAAAGAAGAAATTCTCATTGGTCATTCCCTAAAAAAAAAATAGTGTACTCCACTCAGTCCATGGCATCTTATCCAGAAAACAGACCTGAAAGACTCTGCAATCAAGGTCTCAATCTGAGCTCATATCTAGCTACAATAAGTGAAGTATGAATTGACCAAATGTGTTAAACCACTTCCTTAGCTTATTTTCTTAGCTGTTTTCCTTAGCTGTCTTTTGCAGCCATGCTGAATAAATCTCTATATCCCATGAGCAGCATGTTGGGAACCACTGATTATTCTATTTCATGGTGAGAGAAATAAATGTAATCAGGAGGGATGAATTCATAACATCACTTTGTAACACGTTTCCTTCCTAAAAGATTAAAACAGTTTCATTATCCCAATGACCCCCAAGTTTCAAGATCTGTTTGCAGAAAGCAAGAAGATCTTTAAATTTCAGGGACTCTAGGAAAACCAGATTCTGATAGTTGCTATATTGTGCTGTGTGCAGCTCACAGTGCTTAATGCAGGCCGTCGCTACTTGAAGGCAGAAGACCTGTCTGGAAAGGTGTTTGTTACTTCTGGTCTCGGAGGGATGAGTGGGGCTCAAGCAAAGGCTGCAGTCATTGCTGGATGTGTGGGGATCATTGCAGAGGTGAGACCAATGCTTTCATTCTGTCTTATCTCCTTCATGTGCTGAATAAGAACCCGCATTCCTCTGATGTGACATGTTCCTCGAGTAACCCCGACAAGCCACTCAAAAAAACCATAATTCTTTTCCAAGATCTGTCTGTCCTTCTCATTACTGAGCATTTTTCATGGCTATTCCACTCTCTATTCATTCACCCACTGGATCAGACTATAAGAATACGGACTGTAACTTCTTATGATTGCCTCAGAAATAATGCAGAATGATGCTCTGAGATGGGCCATTCTTAGTGCTTGAGCCATCCTCATTTCATGTGTGAAAGGGTGTAAAATCCACAGGCAGTTCCCATGGGAAATGCACTCCTATGCAAAAAAAAAAAATAAAAAAATAAAGTCAATGTTAAAAAGATGCTAATTACTATGCAATTAATCTTTAATGCCTTGGCACTTTTATCAGGTGCACTGGAAAGTACCTGTCAAAAATATTGGTATGATTCATTTATCAAGGTTAGGAATAAGGGAATTGCTTGATGTTGCGATTCTTTGAAGTCAATAGGATTTTGTAAAGCTGGGAATTTTAAGGTTGCCTTCAGTATGAAGATGGTAAGGCTAGTTACAAGCACTTACGAGAGTTCCAGTTTGTGGACAATGAAGGTAAGTTCTCCTAAAGGAAAATGTTGATGGGAGAGGTCTGCAGTACCATGTTCCCTGTACCCTGAAGCTCACTCATGCATATATTCTTCGTAGAGAGTTTTTCACCCTCATGTAATGTTTATCTGTTCCAAATATGTTAAAATAGCCTGGCTATTTCCTCCCATAAACAAGGAGAATCTAGTAATGATCTGTGATTCAAAGACTCCTAGTGTCCAAGCAATTGAAATAGTGTACGATAGGATCCGCTGGATCCACAGGTATCCTTAAGTATCATATATAATGCAGAACACCAGCATCGTAATTTGGTAAGTATATATGCCTTTAACTTTCGAGTGAAATACATTTTTATATAAAAAGGTAACATCAATTTATCCTAATACCCACATTTCTCGGCTCTTATGCTTACCATAGGGTTCTGTTCTACAGGTCAGATGGTCTACAACATTCTAACAAAAATGTTCTTTTCTGACATTCTGTGAAAATGCCAGTGAACATCTCTAATGGTATTGACTATGGGGGAACAATAAACATTTCCATGCATTTCTTTTCTCATGACCTTTGAATTCAGTACACTGGGGTAACATTCTTGGTGGAGTAGATAGAGGACTGATCAAAGTGCATTGAGCAGATTTGACTATCTGCAGGTGATGAGCTCTTGTTACTGCTCCAGAGGAAGAGAAATTTTTGAGAATTAAACTCCGGTCTGAACTGACTGGAGTGGGAGTTTAGCCTTCTTAGCCAAAGTCATTTATAGAGAGAATTGACCACCACTCTGTTGTGGGCATGTCACTTGCTGCAATGAAAAGGGTAAGAATATTACAGTCTGCCCAATAGTAATTATAATTAAACTTCAAAACATAATTGGTCAGACTGCCCACGTGGCATGCAGTAAATCTGACCTGCTCTGGATAGCTCAAGTCCGATTCATGGAAGTTTAGGGTTTCATTTGTTTTACAATGATGGTGCAAAAGTGTTTTTGTTAGCACATGATTTTTGTGTGTGTTTGAGATCTCATCAGGTACTCCCTGCAGAAAAAATAAATTTAATCACTTTATTATTGAATAAATTATTATTGAATAAATTATCTTTATTCAGACTTCTTATCTGTCATTGTGATCTTTCAAATGCTAGAATACAAAGGACAGATTCCAATGAATGCTATTCACAGCAGTCCTTTGTCCTTTTCATCTCTATGGCTGCAGATGATTTTGTTCAGGAGACTGAATATTGCCTGTTTTTTATCTCCTGTGAGATGATCCTTGTCGGAAATGAGTCTCAGGAGCACATGTGGATAGCTATATATATATGTACATATTATTTATTTAAGGAACTATTTATGCAAATGACATTGGTGAATTGTGCAAGAGATGTCATTTTGTCAGCCACGGCTTCTGAAGCTCAGACAGAAGGAATTAATGGTGCAAGGTTTTTGCTTCTTCTGTTTGACGTGAAGCAGATTGTCATTATATAGGATAATTGTATGGAAGGCCAGATTATCACCTGCACTAAGCTCTTTAGTGTCACACTGGAGGTGACATTAGCTCATCGTGTTTGTGCAATTTTTTTAAACTGCTGAGGGGCTGATCAAAAAAATGAACATTTTTTTGAAAGTGTGTTTCAAAAGAAGCTAGTTTTCTTGAGTATGCTAGCAAGTCTGTGAAAGACTGTCAGAAGGGGTTGAAGTAAAATATGTAGGATGTGGTAACAAATTTAAATAGATTTGATCGGTGTTATGCTGATCTTTAAATGAACCCAATTCCTGTAATTCATACAGACCATTTAATATTTTTCCTCCTGTGCTGATTTAAACTCCCAAAGAAGCTGTCCCCCACAGCACCTGACTTTATTGAACAATTCCATTGGCAGTGACACTGACACTATCATAATCTGGGGTTTTGGAAGGATAGTCTTTAGTACGGATGTGGGAAATGGTGAAGGTTTTTCATGCTAAGAATAATTAGGAAGGAAAAGGTTTCCTGGTGTTCAAGTGATTCCTAAATATGGAACTTATTTAATTTGCATATAAATACTTTTGTTAATGAGAAATAATTGAATGGCAATGATGGGGCTGGATTATAGAGAAGTAAAAATGCTTTAACGAGATACTAGAAGATACTCAGGTTGTCTGTTCTGCACACACCGCTCTGGGTGTTTAAATCTGTTGCTACCACAGAAAACTGTCTTAAATTAATTTTGCCACTTGCTTTATGCCACTGATAGTTCATTATAAAAATACTAATGACGTGCAAGTTCATACGTGGAAC
Source organism: Ceryle rudis (assembly GCA_033439905.1). Taxonomy (NCBI): domain Eukaryota; kingdom Metazoa; phylum Chordata; class Aves; order Coraciiformes; family Cerylidae; genus Ceryle; species Ceryle rudis. The sequence continues at coordinate 20,913 of JAAGNO010002048.1, forward strand.
CATTAATACGGAATCTGTGCCAAAGCCCCCACAGTTTGTCTATCCATTTGTTTTCACCCAGCTGTCTCTTATGCATATACACACTGACACACGCAGAAGCTGAGCCCAGAAGAGAGTGCAGATTTGGATAGAGCTTGTTTGGAGCTTTGAAGTTCAAACAAGATGGTATTAAAGCTGTAGTTTTGTTTTGATCCATTCCATTTTTCAGAGGCATTATCCATCTGGGATAAAAAAAATGCTCTCTTCCATATTTGGTTGAAATTTTCAACCAGCAGTTGAAGAACAGAAGTGAGGGTCAATTTTATTCAGTAAACCATTGCTTCATCCCAGGCAGTCTGGCAGAAGTGTCTATTGCTGAGCTGATCAGAGAAACTTATTCCTTAAGTAGAAATTTTATTTTCACAGAAAATAACCAGATTTTAAATAGAAATTGGAAACATTTTAAGTGTCAATTTTTTCAATATAATAATGAGAACAAACAATAACAATAATTAAAACTGACAGGAAAATATTACCTCTTGTACAATTGTAATGATAATTTTTGGTTTGGAAAATATTTTGGTAACTGATGTATGATTTTTTTTTTTTTTTTTTTGCTTGCTTTGAGCCTGGAGTAAAGGAGAGCAGAAAGTGTAAAACAAGCAAACAAAAAATCAGAGGTGAAAAAAATCTGTATTTGAACAGTCACTCCATATTCTTAAAGCCAAGGCAGGGCTATTCCCTTTACTTATTTGCTACTCTTTCCTGCAGTCTAATTGAAAAATGAAAGGTAAAAGTGACCAGATAGGGAAAACAGGAGTTCTAAGATCTCTGCTGTTTCTCTCAGGTGGATGAAGCAGCGCTTTTGAAACGTCACAAGCAGGGATGGCTGATGGAAATCTCCAACAACCTGGATCATTGCATTGCTCGCCTCAGGTATGACTTGGAACATAATTCAGTGAGTTTACCTCTGCTTCCTAATCATCACTTTACATCTTTCTGCATTGTGCCATTTTGATGTGCATATAGAAAGGGTTGAGGGACACCTTCTTGTTTCAGGTCTGGTTTTGAATGCAAATCCATCCTTCTGAACAGCAGCAGCTATTAGTGATTACTAAAGCTTACTGCAAGCACCTACCAGTGCTTCATAGCATTTATATGTGTTAAAGGTGTCTTCAGTTTCATGAATATGCGTAGAGCAATTACAAATAATGTTATACTTCAAGCATTACTCAAGCTTTCTGGAATCAGTGATTAACAATTACATAAAGGTTGAAAGCTCTGATGCCTAGGTTACTGTTGGAAATCACAGATAGACATTTTTGCTGGGTTTGACTCTGTATGTGATTAGTACATTGCAAGATAGAAATCTATGAGGTGCATTTTTTTCAACCGGTCTTTTTAATCTATTCTAGAGATGCAAGAAAGAATAAAATTGCCCTTAGTTTGGGTTACCATGGGAATGTGGTAGATCTATGGTAAGTAGTCTATATGGATAATGGATATATTAATGCTCTTGCTTGTTAATCTACCTGGAATTGCTTCCGTAACTTGGAGGAGAAGAGGCATTAAACCTCGTGCTGAGCTCATTACTCCAGATGCTTATGAAAAAATGCATTGTCGAAAGAGGGGTCTTCATCCTTGTGTTCCAGTTCCCAGTTGCTTCCCATGCACTTTTTCATTTCCTTATGGAACAATTACTTTTTTAGGGAAAGGAATCCCTAAGATCTTCCTTGGATGAAAAAAAGAATTTATCCCTTCTAACCTTTCACTAATTGGGTAGCAAGAAAATATTCTTTACTTCAGTGAAGAGTAGAAGTATTGAGGGAGGTATTGATTGAATAAAAATAATCAGATGGTGGATAGAAATTCTGGCAGTCTTGGTAAAGGCAAATCTTGCTGTCACATCATATACCAATGGTTGAGACTGACCAATAGGACCGGTATGTCATACTGGTATCTGACTCATCTGTCAGCATTCCTGCATGGCTAAGTGTGAAGTTTGCATCTAAATGTAAATGTAAAGTTGCATCTAAATCTTCCACACCATCATTTCCCACCTCCTGACTGATAAAAAGAAGACTTAGCCTGCCAGGGCATACCTTTCTAAATAACCTCTTGTGATGGAAGAAGCTCACCTGAAAGAGGATCTAGAATGTCAAATGATAGCTTCTTTTTAAACACTCCATTCATTGTCTTCCCCAGGGAGAGGCTAGTATATGAGTTGGACACAACAGGAGAGCTGCTAGTTGATCTAGGGTCTGACCAAACTTCGTGTCATAACCCATTCAATGGGGGATATTATCCGGTACAACTTGGCTTTGAGGAAGCAAAGCATCTTCTTTCCACCAATCCAGGGAAATTCCGGACTCTGGTACAAGAAAGGTAAATGTTTTGGTGCTACATGTTTTTAACCTTTAAGTTTAGTTGCTCTGCAAGTCTTTGTCTTTAGCACAGGAAGCTCCTGTTCTTTGATATTTCAGTGGAAATTGGGAGTAGAGCTACAGTACTAACAACTCCCAACTTTGTACTTACATAGCTATCACTCGGAATCTAGCAGCCATCACTTACCCTCCATTTTAGGAGTAGTTTCTAGTGTATAAGATCAGAGGTCTGGACACTAACGATTTATTTAACTTCTAGAAATTCCTAAATTACATTAGGTTTTAAAAATCTGTAAGAATGAGTACAATTTCACATAGTCTACCAATTGGTCCAGGTTCACTGAACACAGCATAACTTTGTCTCCTGCTCTGATTTTATTCACCTTGAACATTCTTGCCGGAGACCTTTTTTCTTGTATAAGGTAGAATATGGGCATATGATCTATCTGACTGGTTGAGTGTCCTGCAAGGACCTTTCAGTTTCCCAATTCTTCTGTATGATTCTACTCTAAGACAGACAAAGATAACAGAAATGTGAATGTCTGTCAGGGACTAATTTCTAACAAGATAGGTGTGACTCAAAATAAAAATCCAATTTCATTTATTTGGCATTGATTTGCCTCTAGAGTTCCAAGAGCTTACACTTATGCATGTACAACTCCATATGCAACTATGCATTGAGATTATATCTAGATAATATTTAGTGGAAATAGTATCAGAGTAAGTAGTCCTGGGGTATAGTCCACTATTGGAAACAGGGGAAAATGGATGGCTCTGCCAAGGGAGAGGCCCGAACAGTGATTTTTAGCCATTTTCAGTTTTTCTCTCTGCTCACTTTCTCTGTGAACTTCTTAAACTGTTTTGCAGTTTTGTGTAGGTTGTGTTTTGTTGTCACCTTCCATCTTCGTATCTGGCTGCATTTCTTTGCTAAAAGATGTGTCCCCTCTCTGCTAATTAAGGAATTTCCCTTAACAACTGTAAATCACTTCAAGATTTGGGGTAAGCAGCTGCTACAGAGGCTGAAAGCATCTCAAGTGATATCTTAGGGGTTTATGTCTGAGTTTCTCTGTGGTCTTTCAGTTCCATCTACGTCCTGCTACTCCCATGTCGTTAGATAGTTCATGATATTATTCTTATTGATATTTTATCAATCCCAAGAATAACTGTTTCCCTCTTCATTTCAGTCTGAAGAGACATGTGGCTGCTATTAATAGACTAGCTGATAAGGGCATGTTTTTTTGGGATTATGGCAATGCTTTTCTCTTGGAAGCTCAAAGGGCTGGTGAGTAGATCCCAGAGGTAGGTATGTGGAATCTTCCCAGCTGTATATTCTGGTAGGATAGGGTTGGGCACTGTGTTATGCTAACTCTAGTTCTCTCTCTCATTCTCTGAGATCCCTGACCTTCTCTGTGGCTGAGGTAGAGCCCTCATGGGAACCCAGATGTAGTTTGGTTTTACACTGTATAGTCTTTCTTCATCAAGTCACTGACTATTAAAATTCTCCTATAGGTGCTGAAGTTGAGAAAAGAGGATCCAATAAAACAGAATTTCGATATCCTTCCTACGTTCAGCACATCATGGGGTATGTTGGGGAGAGTTTTGACTAAAACACTCAAGTGCCTTGTGGCTTCCTCAGTTTAGTGGGGGAGTACTACAGAGATTCCACTTAGTGCAAGTCTTGCAGTATACTATAAATGATGAACAGGAGTCAACAGTATCAGTAGGAAAATTGATCTCCCAGGTGTTACGCCAGAGTTAGTCTTATTTTTCTCCACCCTAGAGTAATGCCCAGTGTGCCTTAGGAAGATCTCCTGCTGGCTGTAATCATCATACTTATGTTTTCTGTTGGCTTCTTTAGAGTATCCTTGCATTTTCCTGTGTACAGGGGCAAAGAAGAGCCAAACCTGGAGGGTCATCTTGTATGTGATTAATATAAGTAAACTCTGACAGCAGAGGATTTTGCTAATATTTTGTCCTGAAAGCCATGGCATGACTTGATAATTTGTTGTAAAGTTTTATCCTTTTCAGAATTCAATTCTTACGAAAAGCAGATACCAGATGTGTGAACAGAAAGCTAAAACACTGACAAATCAAAACTCTTTCCTTCTTTACATGAATAGCTGCATTTTTAATTTTGTTGCATCAATTTTCCTTAGCAGCTCTATGCAAGAGAATAGCCAAGTCACAGCCTCAAACTGTAGCTATATGCAACTTCACTTCTCGGTGCTAAAAATGAAGAATTTGTCTCTTCAGAGCAGTAGAGCTCAATTCCAAATCAACAAAGCCTATGCCTACACTGAAGTTGAAAGCATATCTAAAATGGGACACTTTTCTGCCCATGTTACAGAAGCTCTTACCCAAGCTGTGCATACTGCTTGTAGAAAAAGCTGAGCTCAGGACATCTGTTGAGGGGCTGGATTACTAATACTTTTTGCCTCTGCCTCATGCTTAACTTGCCTATACCATGTGAATAGGAGCTTGAACATAGAGTAAGGCACCAACCAGATTAGACCTCTTCTTCTGGAACTCAACTGAAGCGTGTCTTACTATTGTGTGTAAACAATGTGGTCAGCAAATGAGTCTGGACTCAGGCTCTTGTTCAGAACCTACACTTGTCTGATAGTTTAGATGCACTCAGAGTTAGCCTGAGTTAAGGATGAAAAGACCAGGCAGCAGGGAGAGTATATTTGACTAAACAAAAGAAAAATTGCAATTCATCTGACAATGCACATGTTTGATTGAACTGCCAAACATTCCTATCAAAATTCTGGCCTGACTGTAGCTTTATAGATCAGTTGATGGCTGCATGAAACAGCACTGTTTCATTTCTCAATTAATGGTCCTTGATGCTTCTGTTTAGATTAGTTCATTGAAAATGTTTCAAATTCTTCTGTCTCCAGCTAATGAAAGAAAAGCACTGCTAGCAGCCAGGATAAATAAGGAAAGAATTTCAACTATCTCTTAATGAAACGTTCTCTTCCCAGGGACATTTTTTCCCTGGGATTTGGGCCATTCCGCTGGGTTTGTACCTCAGGTGACCCACAGGATCTTGCTACCACTGACTCAATTGCCATGTGTGTGCTGGAAGACTCTATACGTCAGGGAGGTAAGACCACCATCCCATGCCCCCACCACTGGGAGTGCTTTTAGGAAGAAAAGGAAACAGAGTTGTGAAATGTGTGTTAGTTTTTGGTTGAAACCATAGAAAGCAGTCTCTTGCCTGTTCTCTGTGTGTAGGAAATCTTGCTGGTTTACAAACTCCTGTGAGGAGTGTAACCAGTAGGTACAATATAAGAACACCATCCTAAGGCTATTGTTGCAATTGTGGGTAAGAGCCTTTCTTTTAATTTGTTACAGATTTTTCCTGCACTTTGCCACCCTGAAACTTTAAGGCAAACAGTACCTTTCAATAATAGGTCTCCAAGAGTTTTTTAAAGGAGTCAAATTGCTTTGCCCCTGTCTCACAGGTGAATGAGGCATGGGAATCTAAGGAGGTTTTTAAGAGACTAGCAAGCAGATCAGCCTCAGGAAACCCAGGTTTCATGAGCGTGGTGCTCCATCCAGTGTCATTTATTTGTGATTACAATTTTGAGGTCTTTGTTTTTTGTAATTTGTTAATAAACTGACAGCTTTTCCTACTCACTGGTGGAGCCAATCTAGAATTTCTACGTGGCTCTTGTGTTACTCTAGTATCTAGAAATTACACTGTCTTTCACTCTTCTATATCCCTGAAAGTGATCTATTACTGTTGTCCCCTGCTAATGAATGGGAACTGAGACAAAGCTAATTTTGTGTTGGCGAAAATGAATCCTAATCTCCCCGGTTGCAGTGGAAGGCACTACTCCTTCTCCTTTCTTTGTCTACTTTTACAGTAACTGGCTGGCAGACTCAAAGACTTAAGTGTCATTGTCCCCTAGCACCGATGTCCTCAGCTCTACTATTTCCAGAGAATGGAGCTTGGTGCTTCTCAGAATCAAAGAAGGGTTCAGAAGGAAAAGGATCATAAATCCAAAACATATTTTGTGGGCAGGAGAGCATAATATTGTAATGGGATAATATTGAAATATTTGTTCCTTCTTTCATGAAAGACATTATTGAAATATAAATAGAAGTGTGTAAATGATGAACGCTCTCCTGGTTGCTCTGGAACAGTTAGCATTGTGGGGATCTAGGGATTTCTGGGGATCTGTGGGATTTCTGAAAAGGTCATGTACCACATCCAGATATGCGTCTCATTTGAAACAAAACTACTGTTGTCTTCCTACAAAGTAAGGCTGGTGTGAGCCTCCTCTTCCTTCCAAGAGGTGAATTATTGATAGATTGCAAGGTCCTTTGTTCTGTCTATTCTTCTAAATTTTTCTTAGGAGTCATCTGTAAGAAACAGCACTGAAGCATGACGTGTTTTGAATGCAATGACCCTGAAGTGCCTACCCTGTTCTATGGATGTTGAAACTTTCATGTTTTTAAACCTGGTCCCTCGGCTTAATTGAAGGGAGGGTAGAATCCAATGCTATAGTGCTGGATCTGTCTTCAAAAATTTGCAGTAATTTTTCTGCCATGTACTGCAATCTCCAGTAATTTTCTCTCAAGATCAAACTGATGTGTGACCTCTGGATGGTTTGCTTTGCAAGACTAAAATGAATCGGTTACTGTGTGTACAACAGTATGTGGGTGTTTATATAGATGGTGATGTAAAGCCTCTTCCACACATGAGAAGCATTGAGTCCTTGCATATATATTCTTACTTTAAATGAAAAGTGACATTTAAAAAAATTTCAGCAGGTGAAAACAGACAAGGCCAAGGCTACTACTGGATTTCCTGTTGAATTTAGGAGGACAATGGGAATAGGATTTCAAAGAGAAATTAAAACAGAATTTGGCCAGAAAATGAACAGCCATTTGTGGGTTCATGTTCTTGAGTACTGTACTTGCTGTCTACTTCCTATGGCACCTGGTCTTGGATGTGACAGTTGTACTGTTACCCATATTTCAAGATTTAATTTAGTTTACTAAAGTTCTGAATGGGAATTATTGCTCCAGCTACCTCCTGGGTGATATCTCATACCTTCCTCTACATATATGGTACCAGTTACTGCATTAGCTGCACAGAGGTTTCTGTAGAGCATTTCCTATCTATGTGCTTGTATCCAAGAGTAGAATTTGACTTCCTAGTGCTGTTAGATGAATTAAATTAAATTTGGAGCATATTGCATTCATTTTCAAAACCTCTTTTCTTTCTTGCTTTCTCTTGCAAGTGAGCACATCTGTGAAGCAGCAGTATCATGACAACATCCGCTGGATTCGGGAAGCTGGCAGGCACAGTTTGGTAAGTGCATAACCTCCTTCAGCACGTGTGACTGCTTCTGGTCCAGAGTACGGTTTTGGAGTGCTGAAGTAAAAAGCAGGAAGGGGCATGAATGAAAACACTTGCTGTAGCACCCAGGGCTGAGAAACATCTCTCCACAGCAGGGTTTTAAGGTGAGCTAAGTAGTTTTTTCCCTGCACCATCTGGAAATGTTCAAATAATCCAGCAATATCTAGTCTTATATCTGAAGAGAAACAAGTCAATGAATCACCCTTCACCTTATTTGTAGCTATCTTTCTTTCAGAGCACTATTTAAACATGCTTATTAGCATTGCTTCATCTTGCAGTTTACAGTACCCTTTTCAAACAGGTGATGAGGCCAAAGAACTGCCAGCCTTTCACATTGTGGGAAGCAGGATGTGGCTGTTAGGCCATACCAGTGAAGCATCTTTGGTTTTGTTTTAGGGCAGGCTGTCACGGTAAAGCTAACTGGAAACATTGTAGGGCTCACATGTGCTCCCCTCATCTGGAAGCCAGATTGGTCTGTGGGGCAGAAGCTGGAAAGGAGCATAGCTGTGCAGGACAGATGTTCTCTGGCATTCTTTGTCTCTACATTTATCTTCCTTTCCACCTCACCATCACCAGTTCCAAATCTCTGCTTTTCCACTGTTACAGGATTTGGTGATAGGGGGATTATAGCAAAACAATCAGGTTAATTTAAAAAGTGGGATTTATTGGAGAGTAGCAGCTGAACACAGAAATACATCTCACTGATTGTGTGAGTAGAGATAAAAGTCATTTCAAAGAGGGACTTTAATTTATTATTTTTTCCTGGAAGCTGGATCTTGATGAAGAAATAATCTGCACTTTCTTCTACCAACAGGGTCAATCCTGTGACTGTATCTGCGACCCGAAGATAAGCCAGTTACACAGAGAACCTTATCACGCTGACATTTTTATTTTCCAGGTTGTTGGCTCTCAAGCCAGAATCTTATATTCCGATCAGAGGGGTCGTGTGAATATAGCTATGGCTATTAATAGAGCAATTTCCGAAGGGAGGATTAAGGTTTGTCTTTTTTGTCTTGATACGGGCTGTTTATTGTGTTTAATATCTGCGACTAGGATGGCAGGTGGGAAAGGAGAAATATTCAACCAGTGACAGCAGAAGTGCCTGCTGTTTATATGGGACCAGTATTCTGTCAGCATACATTAGAGCTCGGTCATGCTCTCTGCCTGTCATCAGTATTGCACTATGTAATAGAAGATAGATGGGCTTAGAAACTCTCTGAAATATGCTACCTTTTATTTCATGTTGGGAATCTGCTTCATTTTCTATTTGGGCATCTCCAAGCACAACATATCATGCTGTGATTTGCTGAAAACACAAGGCAGGGACTGTAGCCCCTTAGCAGTGGCCCAAATATTAACAAGACCGCCCAGTGCTTCTTTCCCTCTGTCCCTCACTTTCAGCCATGTGACTGCAGAGCTGGCTGTAGCCATAAATTTTCATTTGCATGTGTGAATGAAGAAAATCCTTAGACTTAATGCTGCCACTCTAGTATATAATGAGCAATATCTTACTTACTGAGTAAAAATCCACTGATGATATATGGTTGTGGTTAAAGTGCATACTATGGGCAAGACAGTATCAGGATTTTTTCAATTCTTCCTGACTGTTGTACGTAGGTGGACAATGTGGCATCCAGGGGGACCAAAATCCTGAAGGTACCATTCAGTAATTATACCCATTCCTTGTGGTGTGTACCACAGCATCAAACCAAGGCATTGTCACTCCTTCACCTCCCTCTCTTTTATAGCTGAATTACAATTATGCTTTTTAAAGAGGCAAACTCAAGTAAAACTTAGAATGGATCCTAGCTAGGAAAGGTCTGGATATTGTTACTCAGAAAATGTTTATTAAAAATATTTCAACCTGCTGTTGACCTTCTCAGGGTTCAAGATGAACATCACTGCAAGCTAGTCTTAAAAAATAAACCTGACCAGATGGAGCACTCCCTTGGAGCTGTGACTGACAGGGTCACACTCCCAGGCCCTTCAGATTTTGCCGCATCCTTTTTTTTGTTTCTGCAGACCTTCATTCCCCTCGCACAAACTGGGTGCTCATGTCTATTTTCAATGATTTTCTGATTCACTGCCAGCGTAAAACAGAACCAGCTAATTCCAGACCGCACCATGCCAAGAGCGAATTACTCTTATATAAACCCTGTGCATGACAAGTGATAATGAAGAGCTGAAAGCTGATCTAGGTTCATACTGTCAGTTAAAATCCAAATCAAGAGTGGACTTGTTTGGGCTCTATGAAATTACTGATTTTCATTACTAACTTAGTCTTGCAATCTTCCAAAAAAATGAAAAAGCATTAAATTTTTTACTGCTAGTTTTCATTTTCAACAGCAAACGAGAACTATTTTTGAATTAATGTTTTTGCATACTGAAATTTCAGCAAAGAAATGCTCAGATGACATAACCATACAGCTTCCCCTCTTCTTCCTGCCCTCCTGTGAGGATGCCATTGGCATAAAAATAGTTCTTATTCTTAGTTATGAAAGGATGATGGCTTTAACGAACAGTGTGTGAGCAACTGTTTTGTAACAAATAATAGCAGGCAGAGAAGGTGTTTCAGGGGGGTTAGGAGAAGGGACAAAGCTGATGTTTGAAATAACAGATGTGAATTCAGCAAATGATGAGCCTTGGTAGCATTCACAGTCCATGAAGGATTCCATTTTCTTATCCTTGGGTTTTTGCAGGCTCCAGTAGTCCTCAGCCGAGATCATCATGATGTGAGTGGGACCGACAGTCCTTACAGAGAAACGTCAAACATTTATGATGGATCAGCCTTCTGTGCAGGTCAGCAGAACAGCTGAGGCTTGTCTGTCTGTGCAAACAAGGAAATTGCTTTAAAGAGAAATTGGGGGGTTTTATGCAACATTTTTAAAATTTTTTTTCTTAACCCCTTAATCCCAATTAATCAGACCTCCTGAGAAGCTTTGTGGGATTTATTATTGATACAGATCTGCCTGTGGAGCTAGTTAAGAGGAGATGTCCAGAACAGTGCTAAAAATTCACTGAAGATTCACTGGACTGACATGAATGTTGATGGAGAGCAGTCTATCTCCGAGGACTGTATCTTCTGTTCGATTTTAATATTGCACCTCAATGTTTCAAAGAGGTGATTTGAACCGAATTACAACCTTTTCTTCTTTGGGATCCACAAGATCAAAAATCAGGTCTAGAACAGTATTTTGTTTAAAGCAAAAAGATTCACAGCTGTGTTCGTTTCATTGCCTGAGTACTGAAGAAAACAGTCTGGAGTTTCTGAACAGAACTTTTCTGATCATAAGGGAACATACTTTAATAGTAAAAGTACAAGAATGGAAGTTGGGTGTTCAGGATTAGACTCCAAGCCTTGTTGCTCATTTACACTGTGACTGTGGGCAAATAATGTAGGTTTGCTGTACAAAAGGACACTTTAATTCTGCACACCTAAAATAACCAGAGTCTGCTTTAAAGTTTGTGAAATGATATATTAGAATAATAAACCCGAGAAATATCAGATTGGAAACCTGGGAAAAAAAAAAAAAAAAGAGTGAAGGACTAAGCAATTTTTAACTAAATCTTCCTTAATTTTCCACCCATAAAGTGGAAATTATACTAATAGCTTTAGCTCGGTAGTGTTTCTCCATGTCATGAACTGACAGTCACAAAGTGGCATGAGATTGGAGGATACAAGCTGCTGTAGAAGGAGAAATTATGATAGAGGTAGCTGAACATTTTGAATTACCTCCATTATGGGAATTCATAATAGAACCAAATTATGGCTCAATTTTAAGAAGAAAAGTTCCCTGCTATCTTAACAGGATTTCCTGATGAAATGAGGCTTTTAGCTGTGTCTGTCAGTCCCACTTCAACACTTTTTGAGTATGCTGACTAGTTCTAATAAGCCAGATGGATAAATGCCTTGAATAATGCTTGGTTCTGACAAGCTGTGAGAAAATGGTGCAGCTGCACAGAGAACAGCAATTCAAAGTAATGCCTCCACCGACAGCTTTAGCAACATAACTAAACCTCAGGCAGTGCCCTTAGAAGAGGGCAACAGAAACAGGGCTTACTAAACCCCATTGCTCATTATACGATGTGTTTTGCTCTGCATTTTGTGATTTATGTGAACCCTTTGCCTTCTCCAAGGGCTTATCTAAAGCCTGTTGACCACTGATTTCACTGGTCTTTGAAACCTCTGGAGGCAATAAAAGAACATCTTAGGTCTTCCTCTCTCCCTTCTTTCCTGTTGTTTTAACACCACATTTGAGCTGGTTCAGGTGAAATTGGCTCCTCTCTAGCACACAGGAATTTTCCAGAGTATTTGCTGGTCTCATTTTGTTTTACAGTAAGTACTTCAGCCTAATCCTTGGTAAACATGGGTCACTGCTGCTCTGCAAAGTGTATTTCAGCACAGAGATTTGCATAGTTAGTGACCTTTACTGAAGCGAACAAGCAGCATGTTATCACAGTGTCAGACCACTTGCCATGCTCCTTGTCCACCCTCCACTCTTAGCATGCTAGTGGCTGAGGAAGAAATCTGTACATTTGAATACAGGGATTTTGATCTCTCCCCTTCCCTCTTGGCAGCACTGTATTTATGATAATTGGGTTATTAAAGTGACATAATGCCAGATAAAAGATGCCTAATGGGGCTTTTGACAGGGTTTAGCATAGGTTAGTGCTCAAATAAACTCTTTTTTCCATCGGACACATAACAACTGTGGGTCTGAAAATGTAGCTGGTGGGGATATTGCTGTTTGTGTCTTATTTTTTTCTGTTAAAAGTACAGCAAATGATCTATTAAATCTGGACAAATTCACTAAATTTTACCCTGTTACTCTCTGTACCTCTTTCCACTTATCTGAGTATATGCTTAAGCACAAACTGTAGTGAATATACGAAATTCTAGTGAACATTTCAGTGGAAATCATGCATATGACATTAGTCAAATTGCATTTGTCTGCTAAATTATTTTTCCTCATTTTTTTAAAAAACAAAAGAAACCTCCTGTGTGATGTCAGTAGTTTATGTTCAGGGTAAAATTTCCCCATGTCCAGAGGATTGGGGCCAATATCACTTTCATTACAACTTTTTTTTTTTCCCAAAATGCAATTCCTTAGCTTTAGACTGGCTTTCTGAATTAACTCTGCAATCCAATCTGAAAATCCTTCAGGCTTCTGAGAACTGCAGGGTATGTGGTTTTTCCAGGCCTGCCCCTCCCATTTTGAAACCCTCCAAAACAGATGTGTCCAGCCTGTTCTTCCATGACAGAGGCATCCCAAAGGAGAATACTGCATTCTTCTCTACCCTGAGGAGGTATCTCCCAGCTGAGGACTGGTGGGTTCTTCAACTGCTCAAGCTGGATCACAAATGCAGAAAGCACTAGAGTCCTCACAAACCACAATGTGAAATTGGCATTTTCTTTCTGCAGTGTAGGGGCAAAGAGTGGGAGGAAAATCTCTTTCCTGTTCCTCCCAAGAATGAGATGTTCAGTCTGTATCTGTGAGAGCAGCTGTGAGTAAACCCTGCCCCCAACACTGCCTTCACACAGCCATAATCAAGGTGGTAGGGGAAGGAGTGAGCAGCACGATAAAAAAAATGAATGCAGCATGTCAGGTCCGTAACACCTTTCCTCTCCTCCTAGACATGGCGGTACAAAACTTTGTAGGAGATGCGTTCAGAGGAGCAACCTGGGTCGCACTGCACAACGGTGGTGGAGTTGGTTGGTAAGAACTTATTTATGTTTCGAAAGCTGGACTATGAATTCTGCTGCCACTGCTGTATATGCTTGTGGGGAGGAGAGACAGGAGGGGAATTGCAGGAAAGATGTGTGTATTATTGAAGTAGTACAATGTTGTGAACATGGTAAGGATGGGTTTGGAAACAAGGGCTGAAAGGATGTATTATAAGGTAAAGTGTGGTGTTGTATGAAGCATTTTAATTAATGTGCATATGTCTAGAAAAAGTGTTTTGGACATTGGCCACAGCACACTTAGAAGAACTTAATTTGCCAAACAAGGACAGTCTGCTGTGGTCTTTTTGAACAGATCCTGCTTCCAAAGTTGTCTTCACACATGCATAGCCAGAGTGTTAGTGGATGGATTGTGTTTAGGTTTCCTCTTAAGCTGTATTTAAATCTGTGACCTTAGGACCCCAATATAAATGCTCATGTGCTGAAGTGCAATGAGGGGTTATTGATACAAAACAGCTCAGGTGCCAGCAAACCCCCTTGCTTGTGCCTGGTAGAAGACCATGGCCAAATAAGGAATGGATTAAGCATCTTCTTCACATAATATTCAGGACTAAGAAATGCCTAACCTGAAAAGCACAATAAAAGAAACATTATATAAGGGGAGGGAAAGTGATCACCTTTATGTACTACTGTAAGGTGACTCTGGACTGGCAGAGGTGTAGCAAAAAAAAGAGAGCCTGTCCACACTGCAGAGTCTTCAGTTTTGATTTGTTCATTATAGCAGAGTTTAGCAAAGCCTCTCCCATTTACAGTCATGTCTTCATTTGGTGGCGTTGCCAGTAAAGAGAGGCACACTTCCCTGTTCCATTCAAGAATACGACACGAACAGCAAGCCAAGGAACTTGTAGCAGATGTTATCCTCAGAGATATTTGACGATACTCATCCAGATGAGCTGAACCTAGAAAATATCCCTTCAAGTCAGAAGGAGAATTCCCTCTCCTTTACTCTTAATTCCTTTTATTTCAGTGAAGTAACTACTGAATAGAAGGTACACAAGAGCAAAGTTGAACAATGGGATAAGGAAGCTTTCTGAGGACTTAAGGACACAGAGTGAAAATTTGCCTTTACTGATTTCAGTGATAAAACCCACCACGGCCAGGATTTTATTCACAGCTTCCACATCTCTGAATGGAAAATACATATCAGGATATCTTCTTACTTACTGGTGATGCTTAATTCAAAGGATGCAAATGATCATATTCCCTATGTCTCTAGCCTCTGTAATGCCAATCCCTCCTGTACACTTCTAGTCATCTGAGCAATTTAAAGAGAGATTGGCTGAATGGTGAGACTGTCCTTACTTCTAGAAAACGGGCACTGACCACACTGCAATTCCAATTACAAGTTGTTTCTGAAGTGGAGTTACATCATTAGAAAGAAGCTCTTCCCCGAGGCAGATCAGAGGTGCTCTCATTTATGTAATGAATCAGAAAATTAGTGTATGGCTATTTACTGATAACAAAATATCACTGGAAAAGCAGTTTGGTTACCTTTTTTGACATTTCCTATGGCTGCTTAATAGCTTGTCATTGTGGAACAGTATCTGCTCACCTTGTTCTGAGGAGCAGTTGTACCCTCTGTGACTAAATTACGGTGCTTCAGTGAAGAATGTGGAGCTGAGACGCAGATGTGGTAACAGTGTTGTGTCCTTAGATGCTATGGTTTCAAGAGTCCCTGAAAGCCACTGCATGACAGGTGGTTCTGCTCAGTTTAACTAACTGTGGCACCACCCTGGCTAGTTAAAGTGCTGCACCCTTTTACTTTCCAAGGAGAAAGAGAGGAATAATTTAAAGGTGGTAAAAGCAGCAAAATACCCCCCCCAAACCATGACAAATAGTTTTCTCTTCCTGGAAGAGATAGATGCCTAGGCTTTAGGCATAGGTTTTAGGACCCTGTTTTTCTTTTGAAGAGCTAAAGATTATGCTGACTTTGCCATAAAGAAATCTCCATGTGCCTGATAAAATCTTTTTGTCCTCAGTGGATTTGGAAATGTGAATGTGAACATGGAAGCTTATATATATTTATGAACAAGTATACAGATGATTAGGGATGAATCAAGTTATCATTGGCAAGTTGCTGCTCAGGGAGTTCAGAAATAGCAGTCACACTATGTTCAGTTGCCAGTCCCGCCTCCAGAGGCTGGGCTTGCCCGGAACCACTGACAGATCTACCCTGTCTTCCCTATGAGACTAGAGAAATGCCTTTTACCTGCTTTGATTGGTCTATGCTATAGCCTTGTGGGACAAGTGGAAAAAGCGGGATTAATATTTATTTAGGTGGAATCTGCATCGCATGTGCTGTTTGAGAGATTTAAGATTAACATAATCTTGACTAAAATTACAGCAAATGAATGTTATTAATTCTTGCTGCCTCTTTATTTGTTGGAGATATTAACACAGAGCACGAGTAACCTGTAGTAACAAAAATGCAGAAGCAATTTAAGAATCCAACTACACTGTTGACAGTGTGACATCTTGATTGTGAGAGAGGCCTTGTTTCCTTTGATCACCTTAGAAGGAGACATCTGGAAATTATAGAAGGTAGCTTAGGTCAAAATGCCACATGTTTCTTTAATTACTTAAAAATGTGACCCAATTCTAATGAAGGTGAAGAGCTCCCCTTTAAAAGAGAGAGGTTTTGCTAGAAAATCCATCCTAACAAACAGTGGCATTTATTTTGAGCGATTTTTGGTGGTGGTGGTGTTTTGCGTGTTGGTGTTTTGCGTGTTAGTGTTTTGCGTTGGTTGGTTGGTTTTGGTGGTGTTTTTTGTTGGCTTTTTTGTTGTTGTTGTTTGGGTTTTGTTGTTTGGGGTTTTTTTTGGAGGGGGTTTTGTTGGGTTTTTTTTAGAGGGTAGGACAGATTCTGATAAGTGATTCTGATTTACACTGGAGTAACTCCATGGAAAACAATGGAGAGACTCAAAATTTATGGAGTGCAAGTGAGCTCAGACACTCACTGTTCATGTCTAAGCTTCAAAAGATGCTCTTTGAGATGCTGGGCACATAGAGGATCTTTGCCACTGAAAGAACACCACATTCCTGTATGGAATATCTTTATAAAGCACTGGTCCAGAGGTCTGATTTTCTTATTGTCTGCTGTTGCCAATAGGCTGTCTTGAGATGTGTTTGTACTGTACTGTGATTCTAATTACATGTCCATGGCATCATTGACATTCCTGAGTGTACTCTAGATTGGTACTCTGACAGCGAAGAATAGTGCTAGTAAAGAACAGTGACAGTAAAGAATAGTCTCTGTACACAGAAGCAGCAGAGGATGCTCATGTGCCTGGCCCATGGTCTTGATACAATTACATGGTTAATGCTGTGATCCAGCCTTGTCCCATCTTTTGGAGAAGACAGTAACAACATGAGCTATTCAAAAAGTAGAATTTGCAAGAAATGCAGATGTTAGGATATTTTGGGGTTTTTTTTATCCCAAGCTGAGACTAAGAGCAGAACTAATGAAAAATTTCACACAGTAAAAGATCCTGAGAATTAAATTCCAGGCTGAAAAGTGTTGACGGCGTCAATGAAAAAGAAACATCTTATTTTGAAGAGTCAGAGCTTACAATATTGAAACTTTGTTTCAAACTTTATTGCTAAAGATAAGAAACTGATGCTTTCAGTGACATTCTGCTGTGAGAATTGTCAGTTTCAAGAAAACTGGGGCTTTCCACAGAAAATGTATTTGTAATAATGATACATCTAATAATGGTAAAGCAGAGGGAATTCACAGAATGGAACCATAATGGTGACACCTGGACCTCTAAGTTCTTCACTCAGCTATGTGATAGGGTCCTGCTTAGGACACGAGTGTTGTATATAACTAGCGAAAGGGAATTAGCATCATGTAAGTAACATTATATTGAAAATGAGAAAATATGAGTTCTGTTTTCAGGAAGTAGATCTTGGGTCTTTGGAGGCTCCAACGTAGTCTCATTTCCCCATTTCCTAAGAAGTGTAAGTTACTTCTGGAAAATACAATGCAGTAAGAAATTATTCTTTCCTGGACTGGAAGACACCTGTCACGTCTGATTCACGGATATGTCTGATGTTATTATATATAAATTTTGTGAACACATTCATTATATT
Organism: Ceryle rudis; assembly: GCA_033439905.1. Lineage (NCBI taxonomy): Eukaryota > Metazoa > Chordata > Aves > Coraciiformes > Cerylidae > Ceryle > Ceryle rudis. The sequence continues at coordinate 38,485 of JAAGNO010002048.1, forward strand.
AACTATAAAACACAGAAGACAAAATCCTGCCCCTGGGATCTCCATCAGTAGTGTCTCATACCATGTGTTGTTGTCCTTTCCCTCGGGTATTACTGATGCTGAGTTTTCATGCCAGAACTTTCAGATTTACAGCAATGAATAATTATTCAACTGCATTCACCAGTATTCACCATATACAATGAAACAGCAACTTGAGCAGGCTAGACTCTGAAGTCAGACAAGATGTTTTGCTCTACATGTTTTCCCTGTCCTTTTGAAAGCAGACTGGTATTTCTCTCAAGTATAATCTGTTAGTTTTAACATATTTCTGTTGTTCTTCTGCCAATAAGTCTGCTTCCTGGAAAGTTGGCACTGATGTCTTGAAACATCTCTGTATCTCATGCAAAATGAATGACTGTGTTTGAAATGATGGAGGCAGATGTGCATTAAGTGGTGGTTAACGCTTTTTTAATAAAATACTTACGCTCTCTCATTTGTCCTGAGAGAATATAAATAGCTCCATCTGTCTGCTTCAGTAAGTACACAGTCCTCCTCATGGTCCTATCTATATGGCAGGCTCTAGTGCAGCAAAGATGAACAGCTTAACCTTTAAAAATACTCAGAGATGGGTAACTCTACACACTGTCAGAAGTGCTAACCTTTCTTTACTTGTTTCTATACAGGCTGCAACCTGCAGGAGATGCAGCACAAGCTTAGTTTTTGGCAGTCCTGCTTAGAGCGGGTACTGACTGCTAGCTGGGCATTACAAGAAAGGTGGAATGGGTTTGCTGCAGGTCAGGAGACTAGGCCCTCACCCTGCTGAATTCCCTTTTTAAAAAACAATTTATTGCAAGTATAAAGGTCACTGATGATGTTGTTTATTCAGCACCATTTCTATGTTCTCATCCTTCCTGCAGTGAAACTGAACAAATTAACTAATGAATTTTGTGGGATAACTTTGAATTATTTTGATTTAATTCTCTTGCATTTATATTTTTTAGGGGTGAAGTGATCAATGGGGGATTTGGTCTGGTTTTGGATGGCTCCAAGGAAGCTGAAGAGCGGGCTAAGATGATGCTCAGCTGGGATGTTTCCAATGGAGTAAGCAAAACTCATTATATATGTTCATTTTAATATTTTCCTGCCTCCAGGACTATGTTTATTTAGGTACTTGGTTTCCAGTTCTGCCTTTTTATTATTATTATTATTATTATTATTATTATTATTATTATTATTATTTTTTACCAAATGGAGAATATGAGCACTCATGCAGGTAGGATCAGGCTTTTTGTGTCCCAAGAATAGTCTTAATGGGCAAAGTGACTCATTTTGTTAATCACTTCTAACATGAGCAGTTATGAGCCTGATTCCACTAGAGTAAATGAGTTTTGGCATGACTAGGGGTAGAAGAGGAGGAAGAACAGCTTGCACGTGTTCCTTGTCTCAGATGTGAAATAACATGGTAGTAAACTGTTAAGGAAGGAGGAGGAGGATTCTATTTATTTGTGGATCCATGAAGACAAACCCTTAACAAGAACTGTTTATCAGCAACAGCCTATTTTTTTTGCTGCTCTTATTTATTGCAAGCAAAAGCCCCACGCCCTCCACACATGCATTGAAAAAGGACAATCTGAGAATGCTACCCTTATTATATAGAAGACTGGAAAGTGCTACCCTTATTATATACAAGACTGGAAAGACACCAGAGTGTGCTGTTGAAAATATGCTGCCAGGAATAATCATAGGTGAATGGCAGGGAAATTGAGTTGTTGACTTGAAAGGCCATTTCTAGCGGTTATTGCTAGTCCTGGGAACCTATTAGCCTTACCTTAATTATATGCTTAAATATTTTGCTAAATTGGAACTTAAGTATTTTCTTGAACACTTTTGAGTCTGAATATTTCAGACACTGATTTGCAATTCATAAAAGAGATTTGTAAGGCATTGAATAGAGGGAAAGACTTGCTTCCTTTATGCCAAATCTTGACTTTTGTTTTTCGTCTGAACAATCTTGCTTGTAAGCAGATCAAAGCACAAAGCTTTGCTGTTGAAAGAGGTGTTTACCAGTTCCCTGTTTGTACATAGAATTTCATCCTTATGTGCTGGCAGAGAATTTGGTTCCTTGGTTTCACAGATTGAAAATGCATTGAGTGACACTTTTATTTTTCAATATTTATCCCACTACAAAAGCACTGATTGCTTAAAGGATGCTGTTATCTAAAGCCAGTGTAGTTTTACAGAGGTGAGATAAAGTACACCATTATTTTTAGTGAGATAATTTTGTAAATTTTATAAGATACTTGGCTCTACCAATGTTACCTGTCCAATATTATGTTTCTGCATGAAACTGTACCAAGTCTACCCAAATGCTACTCATAGAAATGAAATATTACAAAAACTACCCCAGAATCAGTAAGGAAACTAGAAACTGGCAGAGGGTTGAAAGATTTATTGTAATGAAATTGGGTGCCAGTGTTTGCACAAATATTGTGTAAGATGGATGTGGCAAGAGAAACGTACGATTTTTACAGCCATTGATTTTCTGGTCTGACAGGTCGCCAGACGCTGCTGGTCGGGTAATGACTATGCTTATGAAACAATCTGCCAAGCAATGAAAGAGAATGCCACTTTGAAGGTGACTCTCCCTCACAAGGTGGTGGACGAGAACATCTTGGAGCAAGCCATGAAACATTAGTGGTATTCCAAGTGCAGTGCTGTCCTTGCAGATATATTTGAAGATACTTCCTTGTTATCTTATTTTGGTCTCTGACCAAATGATAAAAGCCTTGCAAATGTCTTCCCATATGAGTTATTTCCACACCCCCCACCCCCCGTTAACTTGTTAGTGGGGCAAACCAGGTCCACTGATGTCAGGAACAGTCATTTTCCTGACGTATTTGGAACAATGTTTGCAATAAGAAACAATTCACGGTAAGGTAAGGAATGCAGATTTTGCACCAGAAAATTAAATAAATAAAATGCCCCTACAGTTATCCCTGATAATTCAAAAATTAAGGACACTCTTAGGTCTCGTAGATCAAGCGTGGAATGCAAATTGGAACTCTTCATTCTAATTCAGAGTCTGCTGCTTTCAGCAAAGAGCCATGAAACCCAATAGCCAAACATGTTCTTCAGCAGCTGGAGGGTGTACAGATATCACATGTGCTAGACTCAAGCTTTTCTCTGTTGCCATAATAATGTTTGGTGATCACAACAGAAAGTGACAGACGAGCTGTCCCTGGTTAAGACAGCTAGCCTGCATGGGTTTTTCTCTCAAATTTTCACCCAAGATTTTCACCACAATCAGGAACTGAATGCAGTGCCAGGTCAGTGGGTGGGAAAATCCTGAGGGCAGTACTAGGCCATTTCCAAACATCTTACAGAAAAGCCAGGGAAATATAGTACAACTCATGGTAAATTACTGTGAGCCATATTCTGCATCAGTCTGAGATGGTGCCGTTCTCTTGAATCTGTGTGTGCTTTTCTATGCTTTTCTGCCTCACAACGATGAGTTTGGGCTTAGAAGCCCACTGCACTTGAGCAGCTTCTAAGTGGATGGAAATCTCCAGGAAATCTAGACCCTTAGTGCCGACTGCTGCTTTTTAGTGAAAAAAAAACCCAACCCACGAACAATGGGCTACTCACCCATTTGGATGTGAGTGGTCCAGTGAGTAAAGCACTATAAAGACATGATCCTGCGGACTTTCCTTCTGAAATATAACACAACTGATGTGAAACAAACTAAACCAGCAAAGATAAGAATGTGTGGGCTTCCTTCACATAGCCATTGATTATGAAGTAGAATAGAAATAGAAAGTTCTATCTGATCTCCTTTTTTTCCCCAGAGGAGTTAAGAAGCCATAGAGCCTGTGTGCCTAGATGCAACTGAAAGAGTGTGTATTTTGCACCTAAACCTCCTGTTACATGTGTTACCAGCAGATCATGAAGCATTTTGTTCTAAACAGCTGTAATGCTGAAACAAAAAATGAGGCTTCCTTTGAAGCCCCTATACACATACCTATTGACAGATACATTTATATACACAGAAACATATTTTACATACACATCTCTACGTATCTGTGTGTACATACAAAAATAATTCTTAGCTACAGTATCTCATACTAAATATGGCCCTTGCTATGGGCCTCATTCATACACGAACGCAGAGCGTCGGTGATCCCTTCCCCCAGTGCCCACATGGCCTGTCACTCAGTCTCCTTGGCACCGTATCCATTACTTCTTGGAAGGGAAAGGAGTTGCACAGGTAGACCTGTGCTGGCTGCTGTAGGTGAGGTGTGATGAGCTGCAGTCCTCAGGACTGTGGGGTCTCCAACTGTACAACTGTGGTGCTTGCCAGGTGAGCATGCTTTGCAACTCTGCATTGCTTCTAGTGCCAAGTAAACAGTGTATTTATTCTGAATCATATCAGCTCTTTACTCTGGTCATGTACTGTACTGTATATGTCTCCAGATGAATAGTGAGAGTCTGGCATCTGCTTGTAACTGCACCTTCTGTGAAGTGCAATCTGCAGCTGATTGGAATTGCTTTATATTATGGAAAAAACGCCCACAGTGCCAAATTACACAATTGAGATGTGAGTAGCTGTCAGCCAGATTTGACAGCTTTTGCTTTGACATATGTTATGCATTACCTATTATTAATAACCACACTGGACTGGGTCCAAAGTTAGCATCTTGGTATTATACAAACCTGCACTAATCCTTTTTACCCAAAAGCTACAGGGTAATGTTTTGTCAAGAGGAACAACCAGAAAATACACAGGCTTTTCTGTACTAAGGAATGTAGAGCTGCTCCAGAGATTCATCTCAATTCCGAGTTGAAAATCCACCGAAGACAGAATGTTGAAGAAATATTTATTATGAATTCCTCACCTTTTTATTGTTCAGTATTGGGGTACCTGCCAGCAACATTCATCTTCACATCCCAGACAAAAAAAATGGAACCTTGTTTTCTTCCTTGTAGCTTTATTGACCAGAGGACATAACCTTGCAAGTATACCCGTGTTTAATGCCCTGTTCAAGTCCCTGGAAGTTTGTAAATCTGGACTACTTATAGGAAGATAATAGAACGAGTGCTATAGAAGAGCTACCAGTTGAAATTCAGATTATAAAGTCTTTATTAACAAGGTAGCATGAGTAAGGCAAAATGGGTTACAGGAAGTCAATGAACTGATGAGCAGTTGGTAATAGTTATGACTACTCACTGCTGTTTAATTATGTAGTATATACAGTTATGTGTATACATTTAAATCTACTTTGGTTTTTTAACTGTGTATCTCAGTCACTCAAGAGATGTGAACTGACTGAGGTTTACAGTACCTTTAGGAAGGCACAGGGGAACAGTAACCTGTTACTGCCTGTGATGAAATAGCTGCTGGTTTCCAGCATACAGAAACCATAAACAAGCCCGGTGTGAATTCAGATATCCTTTCTGGGCTCTCCTGAGCCTCATTTTATCTGTTCTCTACTAGTCTGCAGAGAAGCTGGGACTGTGAATGGGCTATTGTTGTGTGGGGACGCTGATGTAATTTTTTTAGGTAGCTGACCTCATTGCTGGACAAACCCAATGGAGGGAGAGCAGTCTTCAAGACATGCATCTGTAGGTGTTGCTCTCAGACAGGGGATATAGAGGTATTGAGCTTCTGTACTCAAGTCTGAAGCTTGCCACAGGCTGAAGCATCCTTCCCATGAAACTTAATACCTTAATGCTTTCCTCAAAACACAGACACTTGTCCTGAAAACCTTGTGCCTGGTTGCAGATAGAGGCAAGAGCTTGGTGACAAATGTTAATTCATGCAGGTCACTCCTATGTCTGTAATTACAGTGGGTTTTAAAGGAGGTTAAAGGTTTTAAAGCTGTTAGCTCTCTGGGTTAGAATCTTCTTTATGGAATCACACAATTGTTACGGTTGGAAAAGACCTCTAAGATCACTCTGTCCTACCGCCAAAAACAAAAAAAGGATCTCCTTGAGCTGTGCTACATAAGGGATTTGTGAGTTGGTTTTGGGGTTTTTTTGTTTTGTTTTTGGTTTGTGTGGTTTTGGTTGGGTTTTTTTTGTTTGTTTGTTTTTCTTTTTTTTTGGGTGTGTTTTTTTGTTTGTTTTTTTTTCTTTTCTCCTTCGGGCTTGACATCCTTCAATCAGGGACCTACCTAAGCAATAAACTCCTGGACAGACCTTTCTTTTTCTAGGAATGTGAAGGAAGGCACTGCAAAGACCTCCACAGGGAGATCAGGATGGCTCTAGGGGCAGCCAAGGATGGGAATGACCCACACCTAGTGATAGTTGACAGTGGAGCAAGGGGGATTTCAGAGAAAGCTGAGCTCAAGCACCCAGGCACTTCAGGCTCCGCACAAATTGCTGTGACAGTGCACAGTGGAGCTCTGGGTGTACCTACAGCTCTGTGGCAGGAAGTACCAGCTTCCCTGGAGCCGAGGTCTCCTGTCCTTCCTGTTGGAGATTTGATGCTAAATTGCTCAGCAAAGGAGAAATTGCCCAATGGAAGGATCACAGCACCATCTGCTGGGACTGGTGTCGTTTCCATAGCAAACACGGGATAATTTTCCCTTTTCCTTAAGTATTAGGGAGCCAGATGGCAGTTGAACTCTCCCAAATAAAGCTTTGCACACGAGAAAAAAAAAAAAAAAAAAAGTTGTAATGCTGAATGTGTAGGTTGGTTGGTTTGGGGTATTTTGGGGGGTTTTGCTTGTGGGTTTTTAGTTTGTTTGCTTGGTTTTTGCCTATGTTCAGCTGACTTCAGCAACAGTATGACATTTTAGAGCCTCTTGCCTACTCTCAATCTCCGTTTGTCCTCTTCCCCTCCCTCCTTTGCAGCTCACTCACCTCCGCGAAGCGCTCCTTGCTGCCCCGCTTCTCTCAGAGCCGCATTCTGTGCGAGTCCGTCTGTCCCGGGCGTTGCAGCGGCCTGGCCGTGCGTGAACGGCAAACCTGCATTGCTCACGGCCGGCGGGCGCATGATGCTGTGGTCGTAGCTCCCTTGACGGTGCACAGGAGATTTTGCTCAAGTACTGCAACTCTCCACAGGTGGTAGAATTGCTCTGGCACAGCTTCTT